>JAGKTI010042418.1:0-10111 GCA_018397915.1 Birgus latro
AGGTTAGGTTAGGTTAGGTTAGGTTAGGTTAGGTTTGGTTTGGTTTGGTTTGGTTTGGTTAGGTTTGGTTGGGTTGGGTTTAGTTAGGTTGGGTTGGGTTGGGTTGGGTTTGGTTTGGTTTGGTTGGGTTGGGTTGGGTAGAAAGGTTGCTGGTTTATCTAAGGTAGTGATAATGAATAAGGAAGTGACATGACAGTAATGCGGTTCCCATTATTGTGACCCTGTTTGAAGGACACGAGTCATGAGTGAGAGTAGTGGAAATGAGTTATGTGAGAGGAGTACTGCATGTGGAGTTACATAGATCTAAACAAACAAATAAGGAAGTCAAGGAGTGTTGTGGTGATGATGCAGATGCAATTGAAAGTGTTAAAAGAAATACTACGTGAGATGGTTGGCCATTGATGATAGGATGAAGAATCAGAGGCTGACTGGAGGAGTGTGTGTGAGTGAAGTGGAGGGGGAGAGAAGGAAGAGGAGAGAAACGAGGGGAAGACCAAGGATGAGACTGAGGGATAGAGTGGATTCTGAGAGAGGGGAGTGTGAGCTGGAGGGAGGGCAGCTAAATGGCAGAGGGAATGGTGACGTCGGGACGATTTGTTTGTGGCCACTCCTTACAGGATAAAGGCGACTGGCAAAAGATACAGACGTTACCTCTTTGTTTAATAATAACAATAATAACCCCTTCTGTACAATGACACATCTTTTCTTTCATTCCTGGCTCACCTGGACGCCTGGTGGTCTAGTGGTCAGGACGCCCCGGTCGGAGTGATTGCAGGTTCGATCCCCAAGAAGTGACTTAAGGTTTTTCAGTCACATAATGACACCAAGGGAAACAGGCTGGTCATCTACCTCTAAAAATACTGGACTACTTTAACCTAGCCTCGGGACCCTATGCTTTTTTTTTTTAATTCCTAGACCGCTTTATAAATCCGACCCTTAAGACTTCTTTATAAATCCGGCCCTTAACACTCCTTTATAAATCCGACCCTTAAATCTTCTTTATAAATCGATCCTTAAGACTTCTTCATAAATCCCACCCTTAAGACTTCTTTATAAATCCCACCCTTAAGACTTCTTTATAAATCCCACCCTTAAGACTGCTTTATAAATCCGGCCCTTAATCACCTCCATTATTTTGTCCGTATCTATGAAAAAAATAAAAAAAAATAATAGTAATAAAAGCCTATTTATATACAAATTCATTCCAAATTTCGACTGGCATATTTAGGGCTCCGGGATTTCCTTTTTTTTTTATCTGTGGTAATTTTCAGCCGAATAAATTGCTTGCATCCTTGATTAGATTTATCTGAAATACATTAGAATTATTTTGCAGCCTTAATTAAATTAGCAATTGAAATTCTTGGCGTAAAACCAGAAAATTTATGTGACGAGGGATATTCTTTTTCTTTTTCTTTTGAAGTTTGTAGTTTTAGTAATATCACTTTTTTATCTTATTTTGCTTTATTATTATTATTATTATTATTGATATTATTATCTTTATCTATCTATTGCCAGACGCCTTAATCCAGTAAGGGGTGGCCACAGACAAATCATCTCCATGTCACCCTGTCCCCCGCCATTTCACTGCCCTTCCTCCAGCTCACCACCTCTCTCATATAGCCTCTCCACTCCATCCCTCCATTTATTTATTTATTTTTAGGGGCGCTACCTTTACTGATTATACTGTCCACCTGACCTAATATTTCCGTTTCTCCATCTTATATGACAATACCAAGAGATTAACATGATGCTAGTCACGAAGAAGTGCTACGAAAAGTATGTCGGTCCATCTTTTTATCGTACCCTGCCAATAAGCTGCGGGAAATAAGCTACAGAATGACAAAAATCCGTCAAATTCTTCAAAAAAATCGCCAAAAATCACAAAAAAAGTAGAATGCTCCATACAACAAGACTTCCCCATTAAGCAGTCAAAGGTATTCATTCTCACACTAATCCATTGCCTCTTCTTCACACCTGGGGCACAGAACTGTTGGGTGAGGGAGAGAGGTACAGGTAAGAGCTTCAATTCTTTATTTTCTCTAACGTTTCGGGCTACACAGAACACATCATCAGTTCTGTGCAGCCGTAAACGTTAAAGAAAAGAAAGAATTTACGTTCTACCCTCCATCTCTCTCCCACTTAGGATTTCCACTAGTCGTATGGCTCACTTACTTAAAGGCAAGTTCGTCACCCTCCTCCCTGCTGCATCATATACCAAGGAGAATCATCCATGAGTAGGGAAACATAGCAGGCCTCTCCCAGCTCAGGAAAACCAGCCAGCAGAGGGAATTGAGAGGCACAACAGGTGAAATGCATCATCTATGAGCGCGGAAACATGCCAAGCCTACCTGTCGGCCCCAGAAATATCAGCCAGCAGAGGAACGTCAGAGGCAAAAGTGGTGAGATATGGTGTAAGCTAGGAATAGGAGGAGCAGAAAAGGTGGAATATTTGGCATGAGAGGCAGAAAAGGTGGAATATTAGGCATGACAAGCAGAAACGGTAAAATAATAGGAATGAGAAGCAGAAGAATGAAATATTAGCTGTGAGAAGCAGAAGAGGTGAAATATTAGACAGACTTTTGACCCGGGAAGTAAGAGGAAGAAGAGGTGAACTATTAGATGTGAGAATCAGAAGAGGTGAAGTACAGTATTTGATGCACTTCTAACCAAGGAGATGGGAAGTTGAAAAGGTGAAATATTAGGCGGAAGGAAAAACAGGTCAAATTTTAGGAGGATGAAGAAGTGGTGAATTATTAGGCTAAGTATTAACTGGTAAGCGAGACGCAGAGGTGAAATATTAGGCAAAGTTTAGACATTGGAAGTGAGAAGCACGAGAGGTGAAAAATTACGATAAGTTTTGAGCAGGGAAGGGAGATGCAGAGGAAGTGAAATACCACACCTGGGAAGTGAGAAGCAGAAATGAAATATTGGATCGGGAAAGTGAGAACAAGAGGGGGTGAAATATCAGACCAAGGAAATGAGATGCAGAGGAGGTGAAATGTGAGACCAGGGAAGTGAGATGCGGATGAGGTGAAATATTAGGCCAGGGAAGTGAGATGCGGATGAGGTGAAATATTAGTCGCACTTTTGAGCCTCGCCTGCACGACCGCAATTCAATAAACCGGGGGCAATTTCCGGATCAAGGTGTTTGATTTGGGGGTTCGGGGGGCTTAACGCAGGCCCTCCCGTGGCTTAAGTCCAGGTCTCCCCTTCACCTTAACCCCTTCAGCACCACGACCTCCTTTTTTTCATATTCATGGTGCGTAAAGGAAAAAAAAATGTTAACCCTTATATGTAAAACAGTATATATATATTTTTTTTCTTTTAGGTGATAAAAACAAAAACGAGATTGATTTTGGAGCAAAGATGAAAAGTGCAGACTATTGGAATTTTTTAAGATACTGATTTACTTGTTTTTAAATGATTTGGTGTATTTTCAGTCCTGTTCCATTACCAACTTAGTCTTATGTCTGTGGTAATATTTTTCATCTTGTGTTCTGGCTGCCTACTGACGGTTTTACTCAGCTGGGGAGACAGACCGAAATGCGATGGGTTTAATGAAGGCTTTATCCAATCCCCCCAAGTTTGGAACCGCCTGACACTGAAGAAAATCGTCTGGTGATAAGAAATAATTAAAAGACGTCCTCTAATGAAGGTACAGGTGGCATCACAAGTCCTGTCGCCTCCCCCCCCCTCTCTCTCTCTATCCACACTTAAAAAAAATGGAGAAAATCGCTAAAATAGTAAAGGAGTTAAGATTAAGATGCCTAAAAAAAATAAGAAAAAAAATTGCAATAAGGTCTTTTCATACCTCATCCCTTATATAAAGAGGCAATTTTAATATACTCGTATCTTTTCATATTTCTTCACTCATATAAACAGGTAATTTTCTTATACTCAGGGCTTTGTTCACGCTGCCACCGCTCTCTTTTGCTTTCGCTCAGGCCCTCTTGCGGCGAAAGGGGGAACTACACCCGGGCTAAAATACACCTTTGGAATACACCCTGACGTCCTCTCGTGACTCTTACGGTCTCACGCTACATTAACCAAGACCCATCCATGCCCTCCACCTCCACCCTTAGATATACAGTCTCTCTCTCTCTCTCTCTCTCTCTCTCTCTCTCTCTCTCCCTCTTTCACTTTTTATCTCTCTGTCCCAAAAGTCTCCTAATCAATACATCCTTACCTGCTTCCAATACACTTTGCCAGGAGGAGGCCTATTCATCAATGTGTCTGTCTATCTCTCTATCTATCCATCCATTTATCTATTTGTTTATCTATCTATCCATCCATTTATCTATTTGTTTATCTATCTATCTACTGCCAGACGCCTGATGGTGGAATTCAGGGAGAGAGGCCAAGGCAAAAATGCATCCAGCCTTCACGGCAGCAGTTAATCAGCACTCCCTTCCACCACTCAAAGCAGGTCTATCTATCTATCTATCTATCTATGTATCTATCCATCCATCTACATCTATCTATCTATCTGTCTATCTATCTATCTCCAGACGCCTAATACCAGAGTTCAAGGCAGCCATTATATAAACGTCTCTCCACAGGGTCTCATCAACATACCCTTCCTCCACTTACAGACAATATCACTCTGTATCCATCTATCAATCTATATATCTATCTGTCTGTCCGCCTGTCTGTCTCTCTGTTTACCTATGTGTATGTTTGAGTCTGTATATCTATCTAACATGACTCTTTATTTTATTCACCCCTGCCATCCCCAGACGATTTTATTCAGCTCAGGAGGGATTTTTCGAACTGGAGGGGTTAGAGATTCAGCCTTCATTAACCCCTTCACTGCGACGGATCTCTAAGGTGAGTAAAATCGTATCAGCTTAATACAATCGTCTGAATAAAATCGTCTTTGCTGAATAAAATCGTATGGAAGTTACACGAAAATTAACTACCGCCTCGATAATTATTTCTTCGATCCTAACCTTGGAATCCTTCGGTCCTAACCTTGGAATCCTTCGGTCCTAACCTTAGTATCCCTCGGTCCTAACCTTGTCACCGAGGGGAAAATATAGGGCTTCCAAAGTTATGCTGGTGCTGGAGAGGGGCGCCTTCACGTGGTGGTACAGATAGAACTCGGTGACTGCTTTGCCTGGATCTATTAAACGTCCCTAGACTACTCCTTATCCCCTAAAGATGCAGGGTGGGCTTTAGAAGGGGAACTTAAACCTACAGCTCACCGGGTTCACATTTCAGATGAACCTAGAACCACAACAACAAGGTCAGATTAGGTCTTTTAGTTATGGTCTGTCTAATATCCATAAATAAGGCTGTGCAATTAAGCAAAAATTATCCTAAATACTCCCAGTCACATTAATATTAACCATTTAGACAGCTCTCGATTAAGTTTAACCATTTAGACAGCTATCAAGTCAGTGTAACGCGAGAGATGTAAACTGTGGGTGTAACTGGAGGGATATAAACTGTGGGTTTAACTGTAGAGATGTAAACTGTGGGTGTAACTGGAGAGATATAAACTGTGGGTGTAACTGGAGAGATGTAAACTGTGGGTGTAACTGGAGAGATGTAAACTGCCTCCCCATCTCTCAGTGATACGGTAATACACTCACTAAGAGGTACAGACGCTGCCACCGCTACACCCATTTGTTACTATTACCTACACCCACGCTCCTATGTCGCCTTCATCTACTACAACAGCTTTCAATATTACACTCAGCTACAACTACACACCTACACAACTACAGCTCCAGCTACACAACTACATCTTCACAGCCATACAACTAGAGCAACAACTACACACACAGCTACACCCAAACTACAACTACGCAAGAACAACTATAACTACACCTACACACTTATACAACTGCAATTACACAAGTACATCAATTTGCCGTCATTACCGCCACCCACACACCTGCCCTGTTATCACCTACTATCTCTTCCATCAAAGAAACCAGCCTTACACGACACTCACATCAATTTAGGTTTCGACGTGGCCCCTGGAAGCCTCGTAATGCCGCTTCCTTAGAGATTTATTCTGCAAATTACACTTCATTGTCTTCAAGCAGGTCTAGGCCATCGGTGCAAACTTAAGATATAAGAGAAAGTTAGGGTGGAATATGTAAGATGAATCGCTCAGGAAAAGGCGATACGATGCCTCCTATACCTCTTAAAAACAACCCCGGGGATGGAGAGGGATGCCTTCACGTGGTGGCACCTGTGTAGCCTAGTGACTCCGCTCCCCGGTTATGCAAACATCCCTCACCTCCCCCCCTATCGCCCTGAAGCAAGAGGGAGAGCTGCAGGAGGGAAGGTTCATGAAGCAGTCCATTGGGTTCACGTTCAGAGGAGCCAGGCACCACAAAAAAAAAAAAAAAACAGTACTGCCACATATACCCCCACCCTCCGTCAACTCCTTCCACCCCTACTCCCCCACCCACCGTCAACTCCTTCCACCCCCACTCCTCCACCCTCCGTCAACTCCCCCCATCCTCCCCCACCACCACCACCACTCAATTACTCACACCACATCAATCACGACTAACTACCCGCGTTTGCATTCAACAAATCGGCCTCTACTCCCAGTCCCGTGCACCTCCCCGCCCACACATCAGTCTCAATTTGCAACATTTTACCGCCAGACTTCACTATCGTTTGTCTGTTTCCACCTGACAAAGATCTCTAGCCTCTTCCAGCTCAGTTGATGTCCAGGTGTAGTCAGACTGGAGGGCTGATCTGACTATTAACCAAGGACATTTATTCCTTCGCTATAACTAGAGCACATCGAATTTTTCTTGAACTGAAACTTAGTAGTGACGTTTTGGGAGTGGCTCAGTTCCCTCAGATGAAGACAAATTGACAAGAGTGCAAGGAAAATTACAGCGTTCCCCCCCTCAAGAAAGGAAGCATCTAAATGAACCCATATAAATAACAATCTCTGGGGCTAAAACGATTTCTTGACTCCCTTCCATCCTCCTGTCTAGAAAGGAAGAATCGAAGGGAGTCCACATAAACCACAACCTCTGAAGCTAAAACGATGCCCCGACTCCCAGCTCCATGCACCTCCCCACCCATGCATTAATCTCAATCATCAAATATTCTTTTCGCACCACTGCCACTGCCACCGCCGCCTCCAGGAACCTCATTCGTTCTTTTGTTCCCGCTCACTCGCTCTCCATTATGCGCTGAGGGTGCTTCTACCCCCCCATCCCTTGTTTGCTTCCCCTCGCCCCCTCTCTCCTCTCAGTCTTCACCCTTCCTTCCTGCTTAACAATGAAGCTGGATTGCTCTGTGGTTACTCGTAGCACAACTTCTGAGGCACTTAATGACGCTAGTTTAGGCCTTGAAGCACTTAATGAAGCCCAGTGTACTATGATTCCTCTGAGGCACCAACTCTAAAGCACCTGATGAAGCCAGTTTATTTTGTTTTCTCGTGGCAGCACCTGTGAAGCCCTCAATAAAGCCAGTTTACTCTCTGCTTCCTCATGTCACCACCTGTGAAGCACTTAATAAAGCCAGTTTACTTGGCGGTTCCTGGAGGCACCATCCCTGAGAACCACTAACCCTTTACCCTCCTCGTGTTTCCCTCTGTCCATTCGAGTAGTCTGACAGCGACCACATCAATATCACAAGTGTGCTCTGAGAATTACATTTATTTTAGGCACTTACTACAGATCACCTCGAGTAGGCCTCAAATTCTGTCTATAACCTGCTACTCTTACTGTGAGAAATCGTGTGTAAAAGTGGATGCAGCTGAAAAAACTCCGTACCAAATTTCAGTCCCTTACTCCAATAATGTTTCCAGACCTGTATATAAACTACCAAACAGCTCTTTCAGGTGGTTTCTATGGCCATATCTACGACACGGGAATGACAGTCACTTTCCCAGACCCCGTATCAACCATCTACCCGGGTTCCGCTTCCAAAGGCTCCTCCTCCCTACCTTTCTTTTGACGTGGCTCCCTCAGCATGATATCTCCTTTTGGTAGTATATTCCTGATGCTAACAACGAATGCATTCACTTTCACTGACGTGGCATGAGGCTGTAACAACCCCTCTCCAATTCGAATCTTTCCCCGGTTAAATTAAATCGTCTGGGGATGGCAAGAAGGAACAATACGTCTTAGAAATCCAGGTGGTATGTAAGAGGTTCCGTACACCTGGTCTCCCCCACCTCAGGAACACAAATCGCTCCGACAAGGGCACAGTTAGCCATTGTTTCTTCGGCACATATTTGGAGAGGCGATTGCTCTCCTTGGCCGAGTTCCTCTCCTTATGATGTGGATGGAAGGAAGTGGGTGGATTGCTTTATCCCTTTTACTTCTTGCTTTATCACCTTTCCTCCTTGCTTTATCTACTTTACTCCTTGTTTTATCTCCTGTCCTCCTTGCTTCATTTTTCCTTTACTCCTTGTTTTATCTCCTTTCCTCCATGCTTTATCTCCTTTATTATCTTTACTCATTACTTTATCTCCTTGACTCTTCACTGTATTTCCTTAACTTTATCTCCTTTACTCCTACTTTTCCTCATTTATTTCGTGCTTTATCGCCTTTACTCCTTACTTTATCTCCTTTATTCCTTACTTTAACTTCATTACTTAACCTCCTTTACTCCTTTCTTTGTCTCCTTCACTCCCATAACATTTTTTCTTTTATTCTTGCTCCTACCAGATAATTTCCTCACCCTACAAAGGATATCCAGTAGTAAAGGAGTTAATAAAGTCCATAACTACCCCTTCCACTCCAGAAAGTCCCTCCTAAGCTCAATAAAACCGTCTAGGAAAAGAAATAACATTAAAGAGGCGTCATCGGAGTGAAATAACTTCTTTTAAATCCTAGGTAAGACCACATACAACATTACGCTTAACAGATGAGTTGCTGACCTGTCCAATATAAAGTGCATGAGTACAAACAGCGGAAGATAAGAGAACAAACAGCAGATGCCGGGAAAAATACAAGCAACATGAGTTCAAACGGCAGGAGATAAGTTACGAAGATAAGTGAACAAACAGCAGATGTCTGGAAAAATACAAACTGCATGAGTACAAACAGCAGGAGACGAGTTACGAAACTAGTCAATGGGAATAAAAACCGCAGGAAGTAAATACAGCAGATGTCCCGAAGTGTTCCAGTACAAACAACAGAGGTGAGTCACGACGTTATACCCAATACAAACAGCGTGACCTACAAACAGCAAGAGATGATTCACAAAGTTATCCCATTCAGACAGTGTGACGTACAAACAGCAGGCGCCAATTAGAGACAGTTACTCAAGTTCCTCCCAAAACTAACTCAGCCAGCTCAAGTTATAATATGTCCCAGTGGTTTATATATATATATATATCTTGGCCTAATGTGGTTATGATTAAAGTTACGTTGCCTGTTCTAACTTAGTCGAGTTAGGCGCGAGGGGTACTATGTCTCGATTGGTGCGTGAGGGTGTGGAATGTGTTTCAAGGGCTAGAGAATCACCTGGAATTCACCCCTTCAATCCAATGGCGTATTCTATTTATTCCTGCTACCTACAGATAAGTTCATTTAGGTTAGGAAAACATTTTGGTGCAGTGGGGTAAGATAAAAGCCTAGACGGACTCCTTCAGTAAAAAAAAAAAAATGAGAAAGACAAAAAGAAAGAAAAAGAAAAAAGAAAAAAAAGCCTCCTCCTAAGATTAACAGAGTCGTATACTGATACCAAGATCGAACCTCTATCATCATATATTAATTCCACTGCAGGACCAGACTTTCTCAGGGGGGAGAGTGATGGCCGAAATTATCCCATCCCCATGCTGGCAAGTACGAAAGGGGAAGAGGTGTCTGTAGAAGGGGTGACGCATGTGAAAATACCGGATTCAACGGGCTAATTATTAAACAAATTCACATTAAGTTTCTACTCACCGCATCCTCAGGCTCCTTCTCTACCTCGGTCTCAGGCTGTCACCGCTGAAGTTGCTGAAGTCAGAGGTATTTACTTAACCCTCTGGAGAGTTTACGTGTGCTGAATTAACTCGTCCGTCGAAAGCTGGAATAAAACACGAAGTCCTTAGTTCTTGGCCAAACTGTTCAGTCCGTTTTTCTTTTTACATCATCACTGTCAACATCATCATCATCATCACTGTCATCATCATCAT
>JAGKTI010042419.1:0-10111 GCA_018397915.1 Birgus latro
AGCCTGATTTAATGAAATTCAAATCCTTAAACTGTTCCCTGCACCAGTGAGGATTCGAACCTGGGTCCCACGGGACTGCAAGCCAACTCTCTACCGATCGAGCTACCGCCTCAGTTGCAGTTACACTGTGTAAATGCAACTGTTACATAACTGTGTTGGCCACAGAATCGTAGTTACATTTTGTTAATGCACCTGTTACATAGATGTGTTGGCCATAATTGTGTTAGCCATAAAATTGTAGTTACATTTTGTTAATGCCCCTCTTACATAATTGTGTTGGCTATAATTGTGTTGACCATAAAACTATAGTTACCTGCTGTTAATGTAACTGTTACATAATTGTGTTGGCCATAAAATTATAGTTACATTTTGTTAATGCAACTGTTACATAATTCTGTTTGCCATAAAGTGGCAATTGACACATAACTGCAGTAATGCTAGAGTTTGTAGTTACATAATTATAGCAAATGTAACATATTTGCAGTGATGCGATCATTTGTAGTTACATAATTGTAGCAACTGTAACATAACTGCAGTAATGATATCGTTTGTAGTTACATAATTGTAGGAATTGTAACATAATTGCAGTAATGCAAGCGTTTGTAGTTAAATGATTGTAAGAACTGTAACACAATTGCACGAATCACAAGTGTGGTCATTGTAGCTATATAACTGATGCACATGTATATAATTTATACAGTAATAGCAATACAATCGTACCATGAATTAATCATATTTGATGTACTTGCTTGATATGCCATATTGTAGGTGTATTTACCTATTTGTAGTATACAGGAATTGCGCTAAGCTCGTGTTGTCCTGTCTCCAAATCCACATTCATCTAATCTAGTTTTAAATACACGAATGTTTTTCGTCTGCACCACTTCTTCGTCTAAGTCATTCCAAATACAGTAATCCCTCCAATATCCAATGTAAAAGAGCCAAAGGCATGTCCAAATATTGGTTTTGTCCGGATATTGGGCCTTGAAGCTCCAGCACTGGTCATTCATGACCCTAATGTAACCTAACCTAAATCAGAAAACTACCTTCCTACCTCCCTACTGGACATGTATAGCACTTATTTAGGTCCCTTTTCACATAAATAATGCACACAATGCATGAATTTATTGAATTTTAACCAAAAAATGATGATTTAGAGGTGAGTGAGGCATAGGTGCTCAGAACTTGCCAGCATAGTATAAGTAAGTAGCTGACATTGAAATCATCTTTTCTCACATTTTATGCACTAAATTATTGGATACAAAGCATCAAATACAGTAAATGATGTAAAATGCTACCAGAAAAATGGTTAGGTTAGGTTATGACCGGACATGAAATTCACTGCCTTTCACCTTTTTCATAGCTGGTGCACTTAAAACCATGCATGAAAGAATTAAATTAAAAGCAGGAAATTATGATTAACACAATGTTAGGTTAGGTTAGGTTATGACCAGACATGAAATTCACTGGCATTCACCTTTTTCATAGCTGGTGCACTTAAAACCATGCTTGAAAAAATTAAATTGCAAGCAGAAAATTATTATTAACATTTTTGGTAATTTTTAAACACATTTACAGCAAGATGAAAACAGGTTAGGCATGAAATTCTTTATGGTAAGCATAGGTTAGGTTAGGTTATGACCGGACATGAAATTCACTGCGTTTCACCTTTTTCATAGCTGCTGCACTTAAAAACCGTGCATGAAAAAATTAAACTGCAAGCAGGAAATTATGATTAACATTTTTGGTAATTTTTTAACACATTTACAGCATGATGAAAACAGGTTAGGCATGAAAATCTTTATGGTAAGCATAGGTTAGGTTAGGTTAGGTTAGGTTAGGATAGGTTAGGTTAGGTTAGGTTAGGTTAGGTTAGGTTAGGACCGGACATGAAATTCTCTGCCTTTCACCTTTTTCATAGCTGGTGCACATAAAAACCATGCATGAAAAAATTAAATTGCAAGCAGGAAATTATGATTAACATTTTTGGTAATTTTTTAACACATTTACAGCATGATGAAAACAGGTTAGGCATGAAAATCTTTATGGTGAGCATAGGTTAGGTTAGGACCAGACATGAAATTCACTGCCTTTCACCTTTTTCATAGCTGGTGCACTTAAAAACCATGCATGAAAAAATTAAATTGAAATCAGGAAATTATGATTAACATTTAGAGTAATTTTTTAACACATTTACAGCATGATGAAAACAGGTTAGACATCAAAATCATTATGGAAATCATCTTGGACACGGTTTATGCATGAGATTAATGATATGGAAAGAACAAAACAAGGAATTTTGATGAAGTTAGGGTACTTACGAAAAAGAAGCCGCCAGGTGAGTAAACCAGATGAGTCCTGATGTATAACTCGCTCTATCATCTCAGACTTTGACACGAAGAAATTGCACCACACAACCTTCGCAATTTTCAATCACCAGCACTTTTCACCAACACTTTTCACAACGTTTTTTTTTTTTTGCATAACTGGGATCACATCACTTCACTGCACTGTACACAACAGTAAATTCCCATGTGGTCTAGTGACGAGTCCTGGAGCCTGAACTTCTCAGCAGCAGCTTTCAGCTCCGTTCCACGTACCAACACACCAGCAGCACTTTGTTGTCAATACCAAATCAGCGTGGATCGGTCGATGTCTGCATACTTAGGACTAAACATCACCTTCCTCTCCACGTTTCGTTTGGTCTTCGAAGCGAAATCAGCCGTGTAATGCTGTAGTTTGTCTCGGGACTTCTTGATATCAAACAAGGTGGAGCGAGGGAGATTGAATTCACGACGAATCCGTGATGTCGGCCACCCGGCGTCCATCTTTTCCAATACCCTTCCCTCTTCTTCTCCAGAGTCAGGACCACTTTCTTCCTCTTCTCAGGTGGTGGGGCCATCATCACACATGATGAAGAAGGTGAAGAGCAGCATCAAGCCCTGTAGGAGGTATGGTATCACCACAAAAGCAATCACTTCGGCCACCATTGTCGGAGCTGTTCACGAGGCAGGAGCTGAGTGGGAAATGGGACCAACAGAGAGGCGCCAGCGCGTAAGCACAGCCGATCGGCGCGCGCAGGAAATTCAACCTGAAGTGGTCCAAAAAATTCGATTTTTTTTTTTTTTTTTGGGGGGGGGGGGGATTTTGGGGGTTGGGCAGCCCACGATATCTGAATAGTGAGGGTGTTCGAGTATTGGACATCCGAATAATAGAGGGATTACTGTACTTATGCTTCTGTTCGGGAAACTGAACCTTTTGAGATCATTAAGACATCTCAACTTGAAGCCATGACCTCTTGCTCTTCCATCATCCAACACAAAAAGATCCTCTCCATCCACCCTTTCCAATTCTCTTACATTTCTAAATATCGGGACCAAGTCACCTCTTTCCCTTCTCTCGCGCATTGTTGGTAACTTCAGTTTTTCCAATCTCTCCTCGTAGGTGAGTTCCGTTAAACGTGGTATCATTTTCGTTGCCATCCGTTGAACCCTCTCTAGTTTATCAATATGCATCTTCAAATGAGGTGACCATAGCACTGCCGCATACTCCAGTCTTGGTCTTATCATGGTCACTATCAACTCCCTCAACATTTCCTCATCCATATAATTAAAAGCCACTCTCATGTTGGTCAGTAATCCATAAGTTCCCCCAATGATTTTGTTTATATGCTCTTCTGGTGACAAGTCATCCCGAATAATCACTCCCAAGTCTTTCTCATCCTTTCTTTTACTAATCATCTCATTGCCCATTTTATATGTCCAGTGTGGTCATCTTTCACTTATTCCCATTTCTAATACATGACTCTTCTTGGCATTAAAGTCATTTTCCAAGTCTGGCTCCAGCTGTGTAGTTTGTCCAAGTCCTCTTGTAGTTCTTTACAACTATCAATACATTTAATATGTTTCATAATTTTAGCATCATCTGTAAACATACTCATGTAACTATTCAAACCCCCTGGCAAATCATTTACATATATCAGAAACGTTACTGGGGCCAGGACAGAGCCCTGGGGTACTCCACTAGTCACATGTCTCCATTGTGAAACCTTGTATCTTATTACTGTTCTTATCTGCCTTCCTATCAAATAATCTCCCATCCACTTTAATAGTTTCCCATGCACCCCTCCAAAGGTCCTCAACTTCCACAATAGTCTCCTATAGGGAACCCTGTCAAATGCTTTCTTAAGATCCAGATAGACACCGTCCGCCCATCCCTCTCTCTCTCTCCTGTACGACATCTGTTACCCTATTGTACAAGCTTAATAGGTTCGTAACACACGATCTTCCTTCCCGAAAACCAAACTGTCTTGGTGATATCACTTCATTTTCTTCTAAATACTTTATCCATCTTTTTCTAATAACTTTCTCACAGATTTTACAAACAATACTAGTAAGTGACACAGGCCTATAATTAAGTGGATCCTCCCTATCTCCTCCCTTAAAGACTGGCAAAATACTTGCTCTTTTCCAATCTTTAGGTAACTGTCCATTTTCAAGCGAGGTCTTGATGATGACATAAACTAGCCACACTAACTGGTCGGCACATTCCTTCAGGATTCATCCAGCCACACCATCTGGTCCCATTGCTTTTCTCACATCTAAATCTCCTTCATCAGCTGTAGCACCTCATTCATGTCAACTGTAATTTCGGCCATTCTCGTCAGCCTGGGTTCCATTTCAGGCTCCCCAGATTTGTCTTCCAATACATAAACTGACTGCAGCTTGTTGTTCGTTATTTCACACAAGTCTTCCTCTCTTTCGTATGTTTCATCTCCATCCCTCAGTCGTATTATACTGTCCTTAACTTTCATTTTGCCATTTACAAACCTATAAAATAGTTTCGGCTCTTTTCTACAGTTAGATACAGTATCTTTTTCGTATTTCCTTTCCTCTTCTCTCCGTACCCTTACATATTCATTTCTTACCTGCTTGTACTCCTCCCAAGCTCTTTCACTATACCTTCTTCTCACTTATTCCATGCTTTTTTTCTTGCCTCTTGTGCCATCCTACATCTGTTGTTAAACCATTCTTTCTCCCTTTCCATAGCTGCAGAAAATTTTGGGACATACTTAGTAACTCCTGTTTTATATACTTCTATCAAAAACTCATATTTCTCATGAACATTTGTGATCATATTCATTTTACTCCATTCTACATTTTGGAAAAAGTTCCTCAGGGAAGCAAGGTCTGCCTTCCCATAACTGTATCTATTTTCTCTGTGTTTTTCATCTCTTTCTCCTTCCCTCACTCCTACCATGTCCGTCTCAATTACCAGATGATCACTTTTACCAAAGGGGCAATGGCAGGTTATGTTTCTCACATCAATTGGGTCCTTTGTGAATACTAGGTCGAGCCTGGATGGTTCATCAACACCCCTAATTCTTGTGTTTTCTTTGATCAACTGAGTTAACATGTTTTCCATCATAAATTCCATTAATTTATTTCCCCATGATTCCTCATTGTTCCCAGCATCCATACTTTCTCAATCAACTTCTCTACAGTTAAAATCTCCCATTAATATTATCCTATTTCTTCGTTCAATTAACATTTTTCGCCTAATAATGGATTCTCTTATTAACTGTTCGTAATCTTCCTTTGTCCATGCCCTAGTTTTGGGGGGCATGTAAAAAACTATTACATCCATTTTTTCTCCATAACTGTCCTCTATTACAGCTCCCAGAAGTTCAGCCTTGGCATTTTCAATTTCTATATTCTTTACTCTTAGGTCATTACGGGTTAATATCACTATACCTCCCCCAAATTTACCTTCTCTGTCCTTCCTCCAAATCTTATAATTGTTCCAGCCAAAAAAATTTGTATTGACATCTCGGGGCAATTTAGTCTCTACTAAGCAAACAATTTCAGGTTTATTTTCATTTAAGTAATCTCCAATTTCCCCTTTCTTAGATATTAACCCATCTACATTACCGTACATGATACTCAGGTTTGCTGCACTGTTTTTATCTTTACTCGTTCTTCTCTTTTTCATATTCATATCCATCCTCTTTGTTTCCTTCACGTCTAGTTCTTCACATACCACTTCCTTGCTTTCATATCCATCACTCTCCAAAAAAAAGTTTTATGTTCTTCCTCTGTCCTCCTGCCATTTTTTTCCTTTACTTGGTCCTTCAAAGATTTTAAAACTTTTTTCTTCTTCATTCAAGTCTTTTCTTACTATAATATTGTCCATCCCTGCCTCTTTACTCAGTTTCCAGGTCACCTTAAGTATGTCATTTACTACACCTTCTGAAGACATCTTAACTCTAATTGGTCTTGCTTCCCCTTTCCTATATGGCCCTATCCTCCTTACTTCCTCAATTTCTTTTTCCCACTTGTTTCCTTTGGGATCGATCTTGTCCAATATTTGCCTCAACTGATTTGAGTCTCTCTCGAGTCTCACAGACCTAACATTTTCTTCCTCCTCCCTGTTTCCAAATATTATCACACATCTGTTCCTTTCTACTGTATCTCTCACTATTTTCTCTTTTTTCTTCAATATTTTCACTACATTTTCTTCCATTTTTTTCTTGTTCATTTCCCTTTCTTCCTGAATAATTTCCCTTACACTGACCACTTCTTTCTGTTCTTCTTCTGCATGTGCCCACTTTGCCTTTTGCTCTTCTAACACAATACTTACCTTCTCTGTTTTGTTACTGCTCTCTTCTAGTTTTCTCCTTAATTCGATATTTTCTCGTTTCAGATTCTCGATCTCCTGGTTCGCTGTCTCATTGGCCTGTATCAAACTCTGTATAGTATTTTCAGTATTTTCAGGCATGTTTCTTGATAGTAGATCTTCCACTTTCTTTTCTAGTCCACTAATTCTCATAATCAACGTTTTAACCAGATCCATTATATTTGTTTCACTGTCAAATCCTGGAAATTCCAGTTCCCCAATGTTTACATTGACGGCCATGTTTAAGGTCGGTTGCAGTACTAAACTGAACAGCTGTTCCCCAAATTCCTATAAAACATTCATGTATACTTACTGACAATAGTTCTTTACATTTTTGGTAGACTATAATAACTTGCAATACTTCAAATTTTGAACAAGACTGGAGACAGGACAATTCCTGAAAACTACTTAGGGTTTGTTGAGAGGTGGTTTGAGACATGTCTTCTCGCTGTGGCTGCTGCTGTGTGTGTATTGGCTTAATTATGTTGCACAGTTTGAGACACCATGGATATATTATTTGAGACACCATGGGTTTATTATTTGAGACACCATGGACATATTGAGACACCATGGGTTTATTGAGACACCATAGGTTTATTATTTGAGACAGCATGGGTTTATTATTTGAGACCCCATGGGTTTATTATTTGAGACACCACGGGTTTATTATTTGAGACACCATGGATATATTGAGACACCATGGATATATTATTTGAGACACCATGGACATATTGAGACACCATGGGTTTATTATTTGAGACACCATGGACATATTGAGACACCATGGGTTTATTATTCAAGACACCATGGATTTATTATTTGAGACACCATGGGTATATTATTTGAGACACCATGGGTTTATTGGCCTAGTGAGACAACTTAGTGAGACACCACAGGTGTGATTGGCTAAACAGTTTGAATTTTGATGACATTATATGTAACCCATATTTTGTTATTACTAGATAACTAATATTTACAATATGTACAATATTCACTTAGTTTCGTTTGTACCAATCATCACTTGACACTACAGTCCTCCAAAGGTTGTGAAGTCAACTTGGTATGTTTGCTCATTTTTAAATTCATCCTGAGGTATAGGTTGTAAGTACTAATGTGTGTGGTTGAGTATAGCACACTGTTGCTAGCTCCATTTGTGTTAGGCATTTTCACTTGATTTTTCTTGTCACTGTAATATGAAGGATATACAGTATGTGTACTTATATTTTGATTTTCTGATCTCACTAGATATTCATGTGTTTGTATTATATGTTGATGTTAGGATTTATAATTGTCTATCACTGTGTAATGAAGTAGTACTGTTAAACTAACAGAGTAAATGTTCAACTCACTGATAATAATTGTGGTGTGAATACTGGCTAGGGTGCTGCTGCTGATGATAGTGATGATGGCTAGAGCATGTTGGTCCTGCCTTGTGTCTACTTGGCCGAGCGCCATGGGGCGCTACGGAGCGCTTCGCTGGTAGACAGAATTGCTCAGCATGCAAGTTTTTCCACCCGCCGGGTGAAGAGAGCGAAAGAATGAGGTGGATCGGTCAGCGCGCTCCACTGTTTATAAACAAAGAAGATGGCGGCCACTTCAACTGTGTACTACAAGTGCTCTAAACATGAACATTTTTCACTCCTATGGGGAGGCTGAACTTCACCAAATTCATTGTGTTAAGTAATGAAATATCAAAGAGTCTTTGGGTATCAAAGAGTCTTTGGGTATAGTGTCTAGTTTACAGGTTTGTTTGTAAAACCGCTATGAACGTGTTGGTGACGAAGTACCTATCTCAAAGCCAAGACGAAGTACTAGGCCTCCCATCATCATCATCATGTATATAAAAGTGGTTATTAATGTGTTATAGTGGAGTTTTATTCAAACTTGAGCATACAGACTTCATCAAATAAACTTCTTCAATCAGTGATTGTGCAGCATCCTCCGCCATCTTGAATGTTTTGGTTGGTCAGCTGATCTCTGTCTACTTGGCCGAGCATTTTTTTGCTCGATCCTCAGCACGCAGTATTGCCCAAGTAGACACAAGGCTCGTATGAGTTGTGGTGAGGTAGGTGTTGTTGTTGAAGATCAACACGTCAGCATCGTTGTTATCACTGGGGTAGGCAGATACTCGCTCTAGACGTCTCACACTTCCTGTTGAGGTGTGTTGCCCTCTTGTTATGATGCGTCAGCACTCGATGTCGTCCCTGGAGTAGGCAGACAGGCAGGTGCGGCAGGCCGTTGTTGTCAAGCTCTTGGGCTGACTGGCGCGTAATGATGATCTTGCAGTGTGTGAACTCATGCTTTGCTATGGTAGTTGCAGTGGAGGAGATGGTGGTGGGGGTTGTGGTGGAGAAGGTGGGGATCGTGGTGGAGGTATGGGAGAGTCAGCAGTGTCTTATCTCATCATGCTGGGTCAGACTGCTAGCGTCATTCCTCCTTCGTCACTCTTCTTTGTTGTTCATATTTTCTCACCTCTTCATTTGCTTCTTATTTTGTAGTACTTGATTTTCCTTAGTTGTTGTGATTAACTTGTAGGCTTGTAGAGTTGTTGATAGAAGTAAGCTATTGTTTCTTGTAAATCATGGAGTTGAGGTGGTTACGACTGAGACGTTATGTTTGTTTGATTGGTTTGGTTTTAACGTTAATCGGCTTTGTTTACCGTTGCTAAGTGGTCGAGTTGAGGTGGTTACGACTGAGATGTTATGTTTGTTTGATTGGTTTGGTTTTAACGTTAATCGGGTTTGTTTACCGTTACTAAGTGGTCGTAGTGGGTTCGTGGTTACCGGTGCACACCAATCTCGGTGACGTGATTTGTTGTAGTAATTTAACGTAGTTTTCGTAGATGGGTTCGTTGTTACCGCTGCACACCAATCTCGATGACGTGATTTATTGAAGTTTAACATAGTTTAGCGCAGATGGGTTCGTGGTTACTGCTGCACACCAATCTTGATGACGTGGTTTATTGTAGTAATTTACTGTAGTTAACGTAGTTTTTCGTAGATGGGTTTGTTGTTACCACTGCACACCAATCTCGATACTTGATTCGTTTTTACCGCTTGCCACCAATCTCGGTACTTGGTTCGTTATTACCGCTTGCCACCAATCTCGATAACGTGATTTATTGTAGTAATTCATTGTAGTTTAACGTAGTTTTTTACAGATGGGTTCGTTGTTACTGCTACACACCAATCTCGTGGTTCACCGCTGTCAGCAATCTCGATAATGTAGTTTATCGTACTTGGTTCGTTTTTACCGCTTGCCACCAATCTCGATAGCATGGTGTATCGTGGTTCACCGCTGTCACCAATCTCGATAGCGTGGTGGGTTCGTAGTTACTGCTTGCCACCAATCTCGGTAGCGTGGTCGGAGGTAATTGCTGGGAAGTCAACGATGGATTATTTAATACAGAGGTTCTTAGCCTAGGGGGCGCGCCTCC
>JAGKTI010042421.1:0-10110 GCA_018397915.1 Birgus latro
TCACTCACTCACAAACACACACATGGGAGACAAGGTAGGGTGGGGGAGGGCAGGGAGATGGAGGGAGACATGCCTGGCAGTGCTGAGTATGATGGGGGATGGAGGAGGGATGGAGGGGGAGAGGAGGGGCAAGAGGGGGGAAAAGAGAGACAGGGGGAGAGGGAGAAGAGAGAGGATGGAGGGACGATGGGAGGATCAGGAGAGCCTCGTTTCAAACCTATGAAGAGGCGGAGTGTTGGACTGGAGAGGTGGGGTGTCAGACTAGCGAGGCAACAGACATTCAAACTGTTCGGATTGTGAGACTGTTCCCCTATTCCTTGTGTTCAGTCTAGCGAAACACCGATTATTGATGCACTGGATAATGGGGTATGGGTGTAATGACATTTTTGAGACAAAAAATGCACCACAGCAACAGAAAAAGAGCAGATTTGCAGCTCGCAGTGATAACGAAAACTGTTATAAATAAGAGATCACTACATTACAGCAATGAATACTAGAGGGAACCTACTTTATGCAAGATACAGCAGACCCTCCTTTTACAACGAACCAGTATGTGATGCAATGCTTATACAATAACTAAAAAGTTACGACCTTGTATCATTATATGATCGTAATTTCGCTTATATGATCATTATGATCCCATACAAAGCCATAATGGTTGATGTATAATTACTATTTTCGTTTATATAACTGCCTACATGCAAGTTTACAGTCATTTGCTTGTTCCAAGATGGCCTCTGAACCCTTTAGTCAAGAGCAGGTGTGCTGGCATCAGTGATGGAACATTAGCATGGTGTTGGCGTTTAAGTATAAGTGACACAAAAAAACTATCAGTTTGGGTGAACTGGGAACTAATTTTTAGACTAATTTTCGTTGGTACGCAGCATGTGAAGTGCAGTGAAGCGAAATAATTACCAGTGTAGGTGAGATGGAAACTTGGTTTTAGATTTAGTTGGGTGGATGACCCTTGGAAAGACTCTGTCTTCACTGGACCCATGTTACAACTGAATCGATATATGACCAATCTTTATGCAATGGATTTTTTAAAGCACATAATCATTGTAAAACAGGGACATACTATAGCAGCTTTCTGATACCAAGCAATAAAAATGAGGTAGCATGGGAGGAAGGGTATGGGAACATAGCAGAGGAATAATCCATACCAGGTTAGTGAAGAAGTACCCAGCCTGACCACTCTGTAGGCTAGGCTGTTGGGCAAAATTGGTGATGTACGCAATATTGCTGTGTAGCAGTGGAGGGTTGGCACGCAGCACACAAAATATGAGGGCAGGAAGAAAGTCATCAGCAGAGGCAGGGCCACTTGATTCTCCAAGGGCCTTTAATAGCTGTAGGCTCGCACCAACCAGGCACTCTAGCTTGTCAGATGGGGCACGATGGCTGTTCATTTCTATCAACCCTGAAGACAAAGATGTATGTTATTACTAATGTGCCAACAGATACATAAAATGCCATAACCCATTTTTTTAAGACTGAAATAAAGTTAGGACTGCGATAATAATGATGATGATGATGATGAGAAACACAGCGTATACTTTACCATGTTACAATTCTTCTCTTTGTAGGATGGTACCTGAAATTGCTGTCATCCTTTCACAACTGAAATTATCATGGGCCTTACAAGAGGCACTCTGTGACTGTGAAGCCTGTATTCAGACACATCCATACACCAATACATCAGACTATCATTCAGACCAACATTACCATTTGCAACATAACTAGGTACTGATGCTGACACAGAGCCTACATATGGTGGCTCTGTGCAACCCTGGTGGAATGAAGCAGATGTGGTGTTCACCCGGGAGCTAAACCTCTTCATAATTCCCTGCACCTTGCTGTGGGGAATGACCCTGGTGGGCCAACCATGGTGAGGCTTTTTCTATCACATGGGATGCCAGTTTCCTACATGGTGTATGTACTGTACTGTACCTGTAGGACAGTCCCACAGAAGCAGTTGCTTACTAGTGGTCGATGGGTCTGCTCAGCCATACAGACCATGATTATGCAACACACAACTGTCCATACTTTAATCAGACTCACTTACTGCAAACATGAATGTTATGGTCTTTGCAAACATTATTCATACTGTCTGTACAAATATTCATATTATTATCATGATGATCACAACAATGTTTACAATACAGGCTCTAAAATGTTAATGTTGTTGTGGCCCCGAACTGATCTGGACATACACGCCCACTGCAATAACTCATATCAATTTGCTACTTAAACAACACAGAAAAAAAAAAAAGTATAAATTACTCTGTCCATGTAGTTAGTGATATATATTTCTAGTATGCAATGGATGTGACAGGAAATTATCCATACACAGTTACTATTTTTTTAACACATCTTGCCTTCTCAAACACTCCCTCACTCCTCTTCCTTTCTCAACTGATAAATCTCCATTCTCTATTCATTATTCCCAATTAACAAGATATATATGTCTCTTACCCTGCTACTGTATATGAATCATGCCAATATCAATCTATGACATGCTCCTCTCAGCAATATCGATATTCTTTCCAACACTTTACTTGGTATACCCACTGACACTCTGTTCTAGCAAAGGTCTGTACAGTCTTGGGACAGAGTAGCTAAAGCTTGTCTGTCATAACTTGGTAAGATTTCCAAGCTTCTGCAAGCTACGAGTACGTCCCATGCATAGTAAGGCAGTGGTTCAATCGGTAGAGAAGTGGCCTGCAGTCCTAACGGACCCAGGGTCAAATCCCCGCTGGGGCAGGGAACAGTTTAAAGATTTGAATTTCATAAAATCAGGTTTTACAGATCTACCAGAAGACCCGCAGACATGTTGTAAAAATACCCCCGCTAATACCAATACACCAGTCCTGTATCAGACAGCCCTAGCATGTATTCAATATGGACGATGAGTGTTAGCGCCAAAGTAGTGACATGTAGAAGGTGTATGGTATGTAGGAGGACTGCTCAGCCTTGATAGCAGGCTGTGAAGCCTATGCCCAGAGTCAGACACACATAAAAAAAAATAAAAAAATAAAAAATAAATTAAAAAAAAAAAAGATTTTCACAGTACTATGGCCCTACATTATTTCCACAGTTCTTGCTGGTGACAAGCACCACATTCTATCGTTAATCTCTTGTTAAAGCTCTGCATGAAGAGATGGCTTTTTACCAAAGTTTAATGGCCTGGGTATAGTGCATTTTCACAAAAGGAACAAAATAAGTTTCAAATACTCACTGGGACTGGATAGAACAGGTTAACTGCCAACAGGTAAGAGTGGAAGAAAAAAAAAATGGGAGAGGCCTGCAATGGGCTGACTCAGACTGATGATGATGATGATGATGATGATGATACAGTCATACTTACAATGATGTGTTATTCTGGAAAGAGTAAATAATACTTCCCATTTACTTCCTGTGTCAAGAAAAAGTGATTAATGGGTAGGTGTGAGAAACTGAAAACTCTCTATTTCTGAATTAGCTTAAAGATGTTTAACCCCCATTATCTGACATCTGAATTCCAGGCAGCCTTGTACTCCCCTGTCATATGTTTCTTTTTCACTTCAGGAAAAATCTTGCTCAGTAGGGTAAAATGGGGTAATTTTGCAGTGAATGGTGGTTTCTGCTAAATAAAAACCTCCACACATATGGAAATATTGATATTTTTATTGCTTTATCTAGATAAATACATTCAGCCCTTTTGCTAATGATACCTATAATAGTTTTTGTCAAAAAAATAATTTTGGCCCATGCCACAGATTTATATATATATATATAAAGTGTCTTGCAATGAAATTACCCCTGGGAAATTTTGCCGTGACCTATTCATTGTTATTACTGTAATGATATTTATTGTAGGTTGGGGCGCTCACCATCCACTCACTTGATGAAGTGCTGCTTTGGGTTTCTGCCCTTTCCTATCTTCCATCCTTCTTCTTCTGTCTTTCTTTCCTTCACTCTTTCCTCTTTCTTCTACGTACGGGTGACTTTACGTTCCCTCTTCTGTCTTTCTTTCCAATATTCTTTCCTCTTCCTTCTGCCTATGAGTAACTCTACACTGAGTGACAAACCAAATGGTTTCCTGTACACCAGGAAGCCATTTACTACGCTGGGTGGTAACCATATAACCAATTTATGGTGCCTAGTGGTTTAGTGGGTAATTATGGTGCTCCAATTGGTTGAGCCTGTGTAGGTTTATATCCAAGGGATGGTTGGGGTTTAGGGGTGGATGGAGTTTATTGCTCACATCACACTGTTGCATCTTTATCTCTTTTCTATCACTACTTCAATGGCCACTTTTCCTCTGAAATGTCTGCTTGCATCCCTCCACCTCTATGACGGGCACGTAGTGCTCGTCTAGCAACAACCTCTCATCCCTTTTCTGTCCAACTCTCTAATGCAAGAGTTAACTGTTACTCCCAGTCCTTCATTTATGCAACTGGTCAACTCTGGAACTGTCTTCCTCTGTCTGTATTTCCTATTTCCTATGATCTCCAGTCTTTCAAACGCAGTGTGTCCAGGCATCTCGAATTGAATGGATCTTGAATTTGGCTCTCTTTTGTATTGATTTTGTTTATTCTTGGAAGAAACAGTTTGCGGGCCCATGGCCTTTGGTTCCTTCTTCCTTGCATTAAAAAAAAAAATAATAATAATAATAATAATGCCACTCAGGGATGAGTGAGGCTCGTCACTCTCATCGTAAATGTCAGGACCAACTTGCTTAGCCCCGGGTTCCTACACTCCTCATGGAGCGACATAAGATTGGATGATGGATGGATATTTATTGTTACTATTGTCCCTCTTCCATCTTTCTTTCCTCCGGGCTTTCCTCTTCCTCCTGCCTATGGGTGACTCTACACTGAATGACAAGCCAAATGGTTTCCTATACACCAGGAAACCATTTACTACACTCCGTGGTACCCATATAACCAAATTAAGGTGCCTGGTGGTTTAGTGGGTAATTATGGCGCTCCAGTCAGACTGAGCCAGTGAAGGTTTATACCCAAGGGATGGTTGGGGTTTATTGCCCATGTTGTGCCACTCAGGGATGAGTGAGGCTGGTCACTCTCATCTTAAATGTCAGGACCAACTTGCCTAGTCCCGGGCTCCTACGCTCCTCATGGGGTAACGTAGGACTGGATGATGGATGGATGGTTATAATACACTACATATAATACATAATTTATCATAACTAGGTTAAGGTAGTCTAGGCTACCATACAGTAGGGCCTATGCCATGTATTGGGTAACCTTTATGTCGATAGTATACATCACTGTTTCACTGACTGTTTCATGGTTGGTAAGGTGGCCAGAGGGACTCCCATGGAATGAGCACATTGCAGGGTGCTGTTTTGTTGTGTCAGTTCTTACCTGATTGTATCTTTACAGAAATGAGCCAAGCACAAACTGTCCCAGGTGCTAAACCATTATAATCATACATATCTTTAAACTGATGAACAGTTTTGGCACACACTACTTCATTCGGAAGCACATTCCACTGATCAATTGCCCTATCTGGGAAACTGAATTTCCTTACGTCTTTATCATCTCCCCTTTTAAGCATTTTTTTGCAGTGTCCTCTTGCTGATGCCTCCCCATAGGTCATATACTCATTGATGCTTATTTTTTCTCTCCCTGAGTTGCATTTATATAGTGCAATCATGTCTCCTCATTTCATTCTTTCTCATAATATTTGTAGGTTCAGTTTTTCTGGCCTTTATCCATAGCTTAGATCCTTTAAGCTTGGTACCCATCTTGTAGTGGCCCTTTGTACTTTTTCAATCTTACCATGTGTTTTTTGAGATGAGGATTCCAGACAACTGACATATATTCCAAGGTTGGTCTGATGAATGATGTTATCTTCTATCATCATGTCTTCATTTATGTATACGAATGCTATTCACATATTAGCAAGCAGAGTATGCATGTTCCGTATCTTCTCATTTACCGGTATATTGTCAGCCGGAGATATTCTGTTACTGATAATCATTCCTAGGTCCTTCTCCTTTTCTGGTATGTGTAGGGTTGAACTTCCTAGTTTACAATCCCAATCTGGTCTTTTCCACTTTTACCAAACTTAATTACATGGCATCTGTCCACACTGAATTCCATTTGCCATTATTGCTCCATTCATGAAGCTTATTTAATTCATTTTGTAGCTGTCTGTAAGAGTCTGTGTTTGTAATTCTCCTCTGTATGTGGTAGGTGGGGGCACTCACCATCCACTCACTCGATGTAGGGCTGCTCTTGGGTGTCTGCCCTTTCCTCTCCTCCCTCCTTTCCTTCCTTCCTCTTCTGTCTTTCTTTACTTCATTCTCTCCTCGTCCTTCTGCCTTCGGGTGACTTTACACTCCTTCTTTTGTCTTTCTTTCCTTCATTCTTTCCTGTTCCTTCTGCCAATGGGTGACTCTACACTGAGTGACAAGCGAAATGGTTTCATGTACACTAGGAAACCATTTACTACGCTGGGTGGTACCCACATAACCAAACTATGGCGCCTGGTGGTTTAGTGGGTAATTGCGGAGCTCCAATCGGACTGAGCTGATAAAGGTTTATATCCAAGAAGTGGCTGGGGTTTTTGCTCACGTAATGCCATTCAGGGATGAATGAGGCTGGTCACTTTCATCTTAAATGTCAGGACCAACCTGCCTGGCCCTGGGCTCCTATGCTCCTCAGGGGGCAACACAGGATTGGATGATGGATGGGTGGATGGATTTTTGCATCATCGGCATACATATTTAGATAGCTTCAATTTCCAACGTTTCTGTCTATATCATTAGTATACACTAAAAACATAACTGGTGCCAGCACTAAGCCTATGGAACTCCACTAGTCACTTCCCCTAGGTACTGTTCTCATTTCCCTTTTTTTGAGAAAATCCTGCATCCAACAGTACACATTACCCTGGATTCCTCCTTGATGGTACAGTTTCCATAAAAGTCATTAGTGCAGTTCTATGTCCAATGCTTTCTTAAAATCTAAATAGATACTGTCCATCCATCCTTCTCTTTTCTGTAGTGTTTCTGCAACTCTTATCATAGTAGCTTAATAGAACTGAAATACATGATATTCCTTTTCTACAACTGGACTGCCTGTCTGTTATCATATTGTATTTTTCCAAATGGTTTACCCAAACTTTTCTTACTAGTTTTTCTAATAGCTTGCTTACAACACTGGTCAGGGATACTGGTCTGTAGCTGAGTGAATTCTGTCTACTGTATTTCCTTTCTTGAACAGAGGAACAATGTTTGCTTTCTTCCAAATATCAGGTAGTTTACCTTGACTTAAGGATTCCTTGAATATTAAATATACTGGTTTGCTGCTTAACTCTTTTGCACATTCATGTAGCACCCAACCTGCAATATTGTCAGGACCATTTGCTTTTCCACTGTCTAATTTATTCAACTCTTCCTGTACTTCTTGTTCCGATATTCATATATCTGGTAATATGTGTGGGTATGCATGTTCCTTATCATCTCTCAAAATTACTTTCTTCTGTAAAAACTGATTGGAAATTTTTGTTAAGATCTTTGCAGATATCTTTCTCTTGGACACAGGTTATCCCCTCATCCATGGTGGACTGTATTTTATCTTTAACTTTGGTTTTGCTTCAGATGTAGCTGTAAACAAACTTCGCTTGATCAATACTTTTGTTTATAATGTCTTCCTCAAACTACCTTTGAGTTTTTCTCCTTATCCTTGTATAATCATTTTAGTGCCTGTTTATAATTGTTATATGCCCTCTTACTACTGTGTCTTCTGTATCTATTCCACAGCAAGTCTCTTTTCTGATTTTTTACATTCTGTGTATAACCACTTCTATATCCTTAGTTCTGTTTCTCTGTGCTGAGGGATATAATTTTGGACTCCTGTTTCATAAAATTCACAGAATTTTCTATCTATATATGACATTTACATCTTGTCCCCTACACTCCTTTTCTCAATCTATTTCTATGAACTACTTCTTTAGGTCATGGTAGTTGCCTTTTTGTAGTTTAGGCTCTTTGTGTAATTTTCATTACTGCTAACTGTATCATATGCAATCCTGAAGTTGCAATTTAATACTGCATGGTCGCTTTTGTCGAATGGAGGGTGATACATTATGTTGTCGATATCATTATCTTGCCTGGAAAATATAAGATCAAGTAATGATTGATTATATATCAAGCCCTCTTTTTCTGGCATTTTCCTTTACATGTTGTGTTAGGAAAAACTCCTGTACAAGATCTAGGACTCTTGATCCCAACAGCTTTCACAGCTTCTTACATCTAGAGTATTCCAGTTTATATCTGTATTGAAATCTCCAGTTAACATAATTCTTTCAGATTTCTCTTTCATTCTATGTAGTAGGGCTCTTAAATTCAGAACTGTGTTTTCTGTCAGGTCTTCACATTTGCTGCTTTCCCAAGTGCTTGTTTTGGGGCATGTATAAATCTGCCAAAATTATTTTCCCTTCAGATGTATCAATCTCTAATGCAATCAGTTCTGCTTGTGACAGTATAGCTAGTTGTATCTCTTTAACTTGAAGATTTTTCTTTGTTAATACCAAAACTCCTTCATTTTCAAATTTCTATCTCTTTCCATACAATGTAATCCTGAAAGCCTAGAGTGTTGTTTGATATCCTTGGGATTAATTTTGTTTCAGTTAGGCAAACAATTTGAGATTCCATTTCTTTGGTGTACACTTTTATCTCTGATAATTTGGATACTATTCTGTCTACATATGAGTACATCAACTAAAGATAGTTTTTTGTATATCTGACATACTTTCAGTCTACTACCTTCCTTTCTCTAGGTCCTTGTTGTTTATGTACCATTTTCTTACTTGTAATCCCATTACCTTGTAACAAAATTTGCTCCTCTCTTCCTCTGATCTTTACTCCCTCTTTTCCTTTGGTAAGCCCCATTCCTCCTGAGTTAGGCATCTTTTTATCTATACTTTTTTAATCCTCTTTTTTCATGAGTTTGTTAGCATTTTTAATATTTTCTCTACAGTGTTCACACTCTGGAAGGTTACAATCAGCGGCCTTGACTTATTACTCTCATATTTCCCTAGCCTTCTGTGTTCCTCTATATCTTTATCACAGATATCCAAACTTTCTCTACCCCCGCACAGTTGCTGACTTTGTACACGGGTTTTATTCACCCGTGTGGAGCACAACTCTCATGTGTGGGGAGGCTCCCCACATGAAGCTCTTCTCAATAGGGTGGAGTCAAAGGTTTTTCATCTCATTAACTCTCCTCCTCTTACTGATTCCCTTCAACCTCTGTCTCTTCGCCGCACTATTGCATCTTTATCTCTCTTCTATCGTTACTTCAACAGTCACTGTTCCTCTGAGCTGTCTGCTTGCATCCCTCCACCTCTACGACAGGCACATAGCACCCGTCTAGCAACAAACTCTCATCCCTTTTTCTGTCCAACTCTCTAATGCAAGAGTTAACAGTTACTCCCAGTCCATCATTTATGCAACTGGAGAACTCTGGAACTGTCGTCCTCTGTCTGTATTCCCTACTTCCTATGATCTCCAGTCTTTCAAACGCAGTGTGTCCAGGCATCTTGAAATGAACGGACCTTGAATTTGGCTTTTTCATACTGTTTTTGTTTTTTCTTGGAAGGAACAGTATGCAGGCCCATGGCCTTTGGTTCCTTCTTCCTTGCATTTCGTTTCGTTTCATTTCATTTCATTTTTGAAGGCTCCAACATGCTTGCATGCGTCGGCCTTGGTCACCTAATGGCGGCTCTCCATGCTGCTCAATCCCTGCCAGCCACCCCGTTCAGTCCCTTAACCCTTAAGTCACACTTAATGACCTCGTCCCATGTCTTTCTCGGTCTACCCCTCCCCCAATATTAACACTTCTCACTCTCTGTACCCAATTATCATCCCCCATCCTCTCCACATATCCAAACCACCTCAGCCTACATCTCCTCATCACAACACCAATACACTCCAGTCCCATCCTACCTCTCAACTCTTCCATTGTAAACCCAGCCCCCCCAGGCCTTGCACGCAGGGACGCATTGCACATCCACCCAATCATTGTCATTTCTGTACGTTTAAACCTGCGAATATCCTCTTCCTTTACTGCCCAGGTCTCACTACCATACAGCATCACA
>JAGKTI010042422.1:0-10110 GCA_018397915.1 Birgus latro
GTTATTTTTGAAAGGCCAAGGCGAGTGTTGTTCCTGGCTGAAGGGTACTGGTGGCCACCATGCGTGTAACACAAACCACAAGCCACAAGTAAATGTACGGGAAAACCACCCATCCACCTCTACACTGAATGGGGTTAGTGCGATACCCCCCTACCGCACGTGCCTGTCCACTTCCCTACCAAATGGTCAGAGTCGCCTGGCAGACCGCACTAGTCATACACAGCCTGAGGTGGTGTCGTACTGGTCATCTGCTGTTGCCATCATGTACTAATCCTTGCCTGGACAAACGGAAATGAACCTTATTTGCAGATGTCAGTGTGCCATGTTTTGTTTCCTCTGCTCGAAAGCAACCATTTTGGACCTCCTAGTGCTTACCATCAACACTCTACTGCTTGCTGGCGAATGCAAGCCCGCACCTCAGTTCCCTCCTTTATCTCCCTCATGAGTGGTAGCACTTGCAACGATGGCTGTGAATGCAGTTGCATTTGTGGTGGTTCCTAACCTTCAGCCTCGCAGTCCTCTGCAGCTCCTTCAATTCCTCGTCTCGGTGTCCTCCGTGGTTATCTGGAGGGGGTGCTGAAGTATGCCAAGCACCTGCATTGTGACAGGGAGATGGTGCCGCTCCGCCTGGCAGTGGAGCTGCGGGGAGTCTGGTACTGGCAGAATTGTCGGTCCAAACATCAGATCAGGATTGACTCCCTCTTCAAGCCAGCGACCCCCACAAGTGCCCGCCCATTCTCACCACCACCAGCTCGTTTTCTGCCTTCACCATCGGACCCCCAACCGGGCATGTCAACTTTATGTAGAGTAATAAAGTTGAATATAGTGCTGTAGTTTGTATTTTGACCATTGTGTAGTGTAAGGGGTCTACTAACATTTAATTAAAGATATAGGACAAGAGTTCGTCAAATATTTCACCTCATCTACATGTCACTTTCCACTGCTGACTGTTTCACCTCCTGTACTTGTTACTTTCCTCTGCTGACAAAAGTTCATCTACTGTTTCGCCTCATACTTGTCACTTTCCTCTGCTGACTGTCTATCTGTAGCCACACACCTGAATCATGTGAGGGGTGGCCACAAACAAATCTCCATGTCGCCCTGTCCCCTACCATTTCAATGCTCTCTCACCAACTTACACCCCTCTTTCTCATATACCTCTCTTCTGACTAATATTGCAAAGAGACTAACATGAAGTGGAGGATTTGGAGTGTAATTTTTAGCACACGACCCACAACTTAGAGGTCCTTGGTTGGAATCCCGTGCTGACCACGAGAGTTGGGAAAGGGTGTATTAACAGTGCAAATAACTGTTAAGTACTAAATCCTTTTGCAGAATCTTTGGGTATCACTGTATTGGCAGTGTGCATGATACTTGATGAGATTTACCCACACTCTTCAATCTGTATAGTCATGATATTTCCACTTCCTAGCCAACCACTAACAATGCCTTACAGTATATACAGATGACCACCATTTCAACCACACCACACTGCTGACCACCATAACAACCACACACCACATTGCAGACACCGTAAAAACCACACCACGTTGCGACACCACAACAACCACATGCCATATTGCTGACCACATCACCATAACGACCATACGCCACATTGCAGACACAGCCCCCTCACTGCAACAAGATTTCCCCACACAGCAGACTTGGGTCTAGGACAATAGGTTGACAGTCGCCCCAGCCAAATCCACCAGCATACATCACCAGTAGTAAACATGAACACAGGTACTCCCTCCACATCACTATCCACTTAATCCACACCCTCCTAATCACAGTCCACTTAATCCACACCCTACTCATCACAATCCACTTAACCCACACCCTCCAATAAGATCTTGGAGTGACGCATGAAGCTAGACACACCTTCAAGGATCCTGTACAAGACATCAAGAGGTAGTGCACCCCTAGACTCCCTACATCTGGGGCAGCTACAGGGCCAGCCTTTGGGCCTCGCTCTACAGAGTAGATAGATAATTTATTGACCACAGTAGGTACATTAGATCACTTAATGTCCTGTGCCTCCCTGACATCGGGCCCCATCCTATCCGGTACTCACACCACCTTGCAAACTGTATGGACCAACAACCTACACATCACCACTGGCGGCACCAAAACCACCCCCACAGTTCACTTTCACTGAAAGTAAAGCCCTCTTAGAAACTACCATGATATGAGGGACACATAACCAGTACACAACACCCCACTCATTACACATACATGACAGACACACACAACACACATAGGCACATAGAACACTCACCAGACAAACATTAGCAAATCCTTTACAACAATATCCCATCTCCACGCCAGCAGTGAAAAAACATCAACACACACAGCAGTACAACTCAGTCATAACACCATCGTACAAGCCACCCTCCTGACATACTCTCATTGGAGGCGTCCTTAAATATTGAGTTCACTTAGCTACAATTATATCAGGACATCACCCAGCCTTCCTGAACAACCAGCTTAAATTTGGGTTGGGTGGAACCACAAAAGATACACCCTGCTTGTAAAATAGACCCACACAACACATACTGGAGCGCTACAGAGGAAGCGCCACATGAAGAGGGAGACATCAACAGTGAGGGGGAACCTGTGGGATAATCTGATAAGGGCAGTTACCTGTGGTTGTTGTGTCTGCTCGATCAGATAACCAGGACTGAGCAGCTAGGCCTTGTACATTACCTACATAATATAGTCCTTCATTGCCAAGTTAAATGGACATTAAGCTTCTTCAAGGCTGAAGCTGCTGATAGGATAGTATCTGAACGAGACAATTGAGTACGAAGAAAAAAGAGAATGGGAAGACAATTGAGTGGAAAAAGAGGGTTGGGTGGAGGCCAGAGGGAAGACAAAACAGTGGGTGGGAAAAGACAAATGAGTGCAAAAATGAGGCAGCTGATTGGAGACCAGAAGGAAAACAAGACAGTGAGTGGGAAAACAAGACAGTTGAGTGCAAAAAGACAGCTGAGTGGAGACGAGGGAAAACAAGACACAGTGGGGAAATGAAGACAACTGAGTGCAAAAATGAGAGCTGAGTGGAGACCAGAAGGAAAACAAGACTGAATGGGAAATGAAGACAACTGAGTGCAAAAATGAGAGATGAGTGGAGACCAGAAGGAAAACAAGACACTGAGTGGGAAATGAAGACAACTGAGTGCAAAAATGAGAGCTGAGTGGAGACCAGAAGGGAAACAAGACTGAGTGGGAAATGAAGACAACTGAGTGCAAAAATGAGAGATGAGTGGAGACCAGAAGGAAAACAAGACACTGAGTGGGAAATGAAGACAACTGAGTGGAAAAATGAGAGCTGAGTGGAGACGAGAGGGAAGACAGTAAAATCCTTAGGCTGGAGCAAGTCATGTGTTCCTGTTGAGAGTTACTTAAGATGGGAAGAGCTGCTGTCTTGAAGGAACCAGCTGGAATGAGTCGAGGTGAGACTGTGCTGCTGTAATGTTGCCCCAAGAGAGGGAGCGAGTGAGTGACTAAGGGGGTTTGGTCACTATATGCTGTTGTAGCGTTTGCCCTTTGTGAGTGAGAGAGAGCGAGTGAGTTTAGTCAAAATATGTTGTTGTAGTGTTGTACTGAGAGAGAGAGAACCATTGTCAATACTAGTTAGACTTGGTTATATTTTTCTGTTCAGCAGTTAGTATAGTTTAGCAAAGACTAGTAGACAGAGTAGTAGATGTAGATTGATAGACTGGTAGATATAGACACAGATATTACCCATCCATTCATCCAGTTAGTTGCCTCAACAGCCAGTAGGGGTTTAGGGCAGTGAAGACTAGTAGATAGAGTAGTTGATAGATAAAGACTAGTAGATAGATAAATAGCCTATGTAGATATACTGTAGATACTGATAGATATTGTCCATCTATTCATCCAAGTCTGTTATCGCACGACTGTCCTGCTCAGTCCAGACACTGAAGGGAAGGGAGACCAGTCACCCATCCCTGAGCAGCAACTATACCAACTTAACACCAATCATGTAAGTAGGAATGAATCTCCTTGGTTGCTATTTCAAATTTTTATCACCTGACTGCATTGCTCCACTCCCACAATTTCAGTAGTGTTTAGTGGTTCATTATTTGTTTAAAGCCTCAAATGAGTCTCCTTAGTTACTAGTAAGATCCTTCAGTCGTTTGAGTATTTACTAATATGCGAATATTTTTGAAGCCTCAACTGAGTCTCCTTGATTACCGGTCAAATAATTCCTCACACGAGACCATTGATATTTTTCATAGCCTCAAATGAGTCTCCTTGGTTACTAGTCATAATTCCTTCACACTCGACGATTGATGATTTTTTTTTTCATAGCCACAAATGATTCTCCTTGGTTACCAGTCAAATAATTTCTTCAGTCTAACTGCACTTGGCCATTGATTTTTGCAAACCTCAAACATGAATCTCCTTGGTTACTAAAATCAGTCCTTCAGTGAGCTAACAGTGGAGGGGGTATGTTTTTTTTTCAGATTTGTGTATTTATATAATTGTATTGAGATTTTAAATATCTGACATAGATGGGGTTTGTATATATTTTTTTCAAAGGAAGAAACCTAAGGCTTCTATAACCTGAAGGGGGTTCAAGATGGGCCATTTCTGTTCTTTCTCCCTAATTAAGAAGGAAACCGCTTTATAAATGGGGATGTACTGTATTCTTGCCATTTATCGTAATCGTGGTTTAGGTGATTGTTGACGTGATGTTTGCTTGGAATTGGTTTAGTCAGGTTGTTTAATGGTTTTGAGTGGTAGAGAATTAGTGAGGAGTTGATAGAAATTATTATTAAATTTCTTTCCTCCTCGTCCTCGTCCCGATAATGAATATGAATTTAAGAAGGTTATGTATACGAGTTTAATTAAAGAAAAATGAAAATTGTTTTTGAAGACTTTAAACCATATGGTGTTTAACTTGACCTAAAATTACCCTCGCTCCATTACCGAGTTTGGAAAAGTTTTAACACGAATGATGCTAGTCAAGAAGTAGTGCTGTGGATGGGATGAGGAGCTTCAGTATTGATTTTTCTACCTTTGAGCTACGTGGAGAGAGAGAAAAAAAGAGAGAGATCCACTGGGCTGGGGGATTTCTCGCGTGTTGGGGGTACGGTTCAGTTGTCAGTGTCTGTCCTGCATCATACATTTCGTACTCCCAGTGCCACACCCACACCAGCACACTGAGCGGCACCTGCAATGAATTACGGCTTGCAGTTTAGTCTAGAGCTACATACGGAACTCTATACAGAACCTTATACACAGGTAGACTGAGGTGTTTTGGGAATGTGGAGTGGATGGGGGTGACAATTGGGTGCGGAAAGTGGGAAGAGTGAACACGTGGTGGGGTTATGAGTGGCACACCGAAAAAGACCTGGAACGAGGTCATAGAGTGTGACCTCAGGAATGAGGGACTAAATAGGGAGGCTGCTAGAGATCGAACAACATGTAGAACTGCCATTAGGCGATCAAGGCCGACGCATGCAAGCAGGCTAGAGCCTTTCAGTGAAACGAAAGGACGAGTGTTTCACAAATCAGTGCAACCAGTATCAAACAGTAAAGTGGTAGGTGGGGGCGCTCACCATCCACGCCATGTGTAGGTACTTTGGGTGTCTGCACTTTTCGATTTTACTTCCTCTTGCATCATTCCTTCATTCGTTCCTCGTCCTTCTGCCTACAGGTGACTACATTCCCTCTTCTCTTCTCTTCCATCTGCCTATGGGTGACCCTACACACATGATAAGCCAAATGGTTTCCTGTACACCAGGAAACCATTTACCAGGCTGGGTGGTATCCGTATAACCAGGCTCCTGGTGGTTTAGTGGGTAATCAAGGCACTCCAATCGGAGTGAACCTGAGCTGGCTTATATCCAAGGGGTGGTTGGAGTGTATTGATCACATAATGCCACACAGGGGTGAGTGAGGCTGGTCACTCAAATGTCAGGACCAAATTTTCTAGCCCCGGGCTCCTACGCTTTACATTAGACAGCATAATATTGGATGATGGATGGATTGAATATGCAGTAGTAAGTTATTCACATGACCTTTGGCGTAGTCTTTTTCAGCTAGGTCACGTAGCTTAGCGGGGGAATAAGCAAGACATGTGTATGTATGTATCTCCACTCAACCACCATGTGCTGTTCAGCAAAGTTTGTATGTAGGGTGGCAAGTGCTTTTAAGTGAGTGTTTTTGGAGTGGCTTTGGATGAGTGTGTAGTCTGAACTAAGTGTAATCGGGCCGCCTAAGCCGACTGGGTGCAAGTCTACTAGTATGCGACACTGGTTCAACCAGATCACCCCTTGTTTCTGCCTAAGCGGTCAGTGGCTCGGTGAACACTTCCTAATTTTTTACAACTCTGGCGGGAGACCAACCCGCGTCCACCAGCGTGTGGACACTACCATTGTGTACCACAGAGGAAAAGAACCTTTATAAATATTAACTAACGTGCTTGTCTGTTTATTCACTTTCTGCGAGAGTGATGACATTTTCAGGTCAGGTTCAGACCAGTATAGCAGTGAGATTACGGAAAGAAAAAAATGATACTGCTCAAATAATTATCATTGTGGCTGTAAGATTGTGATTAACGTAATGGTTGTCAACTTAAGTTATTTCCATATATCCCTGTTTGTCTCGAGAGGCATTAAAAATACTTATTTCTCCAGCCCTTTTTCTTCTCTGCCTTACCTTCTTATTGCCATGTTTCTTCCGGTTTGTTTTTTCTCTGTCAGAGTTATTTAAGGACTTCCTATCTCCTTCTCAACCGTCTTCTCCCTACTTCTTAACAGATATGTAATCATAAGTGCAATATGTGTTAAATGGCACTTACTTCCTTCACTCAGTCTGGAGATAATTACAACATGGAAGACGTGAAGAAAATTTTAGTGTAGCTCGTTAAATTACTTTCGTGCGACTTACACGAAGCATTTAAGTGGAGTTAATTGTCATGTTTAATCAAAAACATATGTATAAATTCAGATACCAAGTAAACAGGAATATCCATATCTGACGACAAATAATTTATTCACGACAAACTTAAGTAATTTCCTGTACAGGTTAAATATATAGTTTCCTTGAAGATACCATTTTAAAGACTTACATACACTCCCTTGTAATAGCAGGCTTAGTGTAGACTCCTGGTGGTTCAGTAGGTCAGGGCATTTAAGCTTATGTGGCAGAGGATTTGTAGTTCAAATATTCCAATATGTAGTCGAGTCCCGTGTGGTAGCTAGCTTAATGTAGAGACTCCTGGTGGTTTAGTGGGTCAGGGAGGTTTACGCGATTTGATAAATGTCTCTGCGATTGTGTTTAGGGCTGCTTCTCACATTTGATGTTTATACTGCCCTTACGCAGAGTCACTAGTAGAACAGTCAGCACTTCTACCCTGCAGTCTAGTCTCTCGATCCTGTTCTTGGACTGATAGTGTAGTCAAGGAACCGGGTGGGGTCATCTTTTAGTCCAGCGGGTTCAGCAGCAAAGACCAGCCCACACCTATAACAAGATTAGGAATAGAGAAGTTATTTTATCACGTGACCAAATTTACATGATTAGTTACTAGAAGTTACATACTAACAGCCACAGCAGTTTAGTCTTAATTGGTCTTAATTCGAGTGTTTGACGAGGTTTGATTTTGGAGCGTGCAGTGGTTTGTGGCTGGATGCCTTTCGTGATGTCCACCAGTGATCTTTGGGTGGAGTTGGACCTCCGACCCTTCAGTCAGAGGTGAGCGCTCCAACCCACCGAGCCATTTATGTTTAGATTGAAATTAATATACAGTTCATATTAGATGTAGTATTTGATGTTACCCAAATTTCTAGTTAAGTACAGTATATTGCTAGCAGGAAGTATTAAAAGACCATTACAATTTTAGTTGACAAAAATAAACTGACGAACTTAAAGGGCATTGGGTTATATTTTGGGCAAATATAAAAGTTACCTATTTATGAAAATATTACAACAAAGATACCTATCTATTTAGGTACGAAGTAGGTTTATGAATAAGTTTTGATGAAATTGCTTGTAATTTGTACGTAAACAAATTGCCCAAGCCAAGAAGTATTCAGCAGTATGATCATCAAACTACTATTACTAAATTTATTAAATAAAATTTATGGTTTTAGTGTATCAAGTTTTCATGAATATTGGTCAGTAATTTTTGTACTCGACCGAAAATATAGCCCACTACCGTGTAACATCACAGAAAATATTTAATAAAATAATAAATATGTATATTTTAACGTATCAGCCAGCGTCCTCACAGTTCAGTTGTTCCGTTGTAACTGACCTGCCATTATTCCTTCCCCCACACCTCACCTTGTTGGCGGCCAAATTTGAATCCTGTTGGTTCGTTTCGCTGGTTTGGATGTACTAGGTGGTTCAGTAGTTCCCCCCTCTCCCCTCTCTCGAGGACTCTCTCATCGACTTCCGCCAAGAGCGCACGGTCATATAACCCCTACTGTATTACATTATTCGTCACATCACTCCCACATAACGTTACCACCAGACTGCTGAATCTGTTACTACCATTATTGGCACCTTCACTACTAATCCCCTTTCTCCCCCTGACTGTGTAATTTCCTTCACAATGCTGCTACTGCTACTCCTACTACTATCCACTGTAATCTGAATAATAATACATATGATTGTCCTTATGTCCGTGGGTAGCCTATCTGCTAACCACATTGTCCCCGTCCCACCGTCGACAACTCGTCACTTTCACACATCGCTGCCCCAGTTGCAGTGTCTATGCCCAGTTGCACATCCCTCCTTCTCTCCCAGCCACCAGCGACTATACTCCTCCACTCCGACGCCACACTACTCCTCACTTCATCCCTGGGCCACCAGGCCTGTTTTCGATCCTTTTATTAATGAATATACGTGGCATGCATTAATACTGATGATTATAATAATAAGAACAACATAGACGTGTAGTGTTCCTAGCCTTACATATAAAAAGTGCAGGCTCAAAAGTGCCTATATTACGGAGCACTGATGTACTAACCACAGAACCGACCACAGACCGTTCTGATCATTACTACTGGCTTTTCCCTTTAGCACTTTACCATAGTAATACAACCCATAGTAATCCTTTGTGGGATGACTACAGCTGTTTGGGAAAAAATAACATTGCACGACATGCCTACAACCCGCTAAAGTACACCTGTTACGTTTCACTGATATCCATCAAATGGCCTAGGAAGAGTTAGTGGACAAAAACAAACGATTGGACATAGAAAGAGGTCGAATGTCTCTCACCGGTATATGACTACCTGACAAAACTGTTACCATCCTGCTTTGCAGGTGTTAGAGAGCCATAGTCTTCATTAACCCTTTCACTGCCATACAGTATTCTAACTTGGGCTAAAATTGCGATCTATCCACTGTGCATACTTAGCTTTAACTTTAGAATATAGTACTAGTCACGAAGAAGTGCTATGGAAAGAATAAAGAGGTAGAACTTTTTACAGAATGAGCAACGAGAAATAATATAAAGAAGGACGAAAATCTGGACCAGGTTGAAGTGAGCAATATATAGTTGTCAGTTATAATAATAATAATTATGATAATTACAGTGGTAATAATGATATTACTAATGAAATGATGATGACGATGATGATAATAATAATAACGAAAATGATAATATTACTAATGAATAATAATAATATCGTAATAATAATAATAATGATATTACTAACGCTGCTGCTGCTGATGATGATGATAATAAAAACAATAATAATGATGATGATGATGATATCGTAATAATAATAAATGATATTACTAATGATGATGATGATAATAATAATAATCTGGGGGCAGCAAGAATACAGCCAGAGTCATATTCATTAGACAATTTCCAAATTTCAGAAAGTCACCTATTGTTAGAGTAAATAAAAATATAATTATAGTGGATGAGTAACTAGAGATGAATTTTAATTCCTTGATTATGAAAAATATCATCCTAAACTTATAATTCTCTAATAGTATCCAGAATAAAAGGAAGCTGATGCCATGGTATTGCGGCTGACTCAGTGGTATCATTTACAAAGTCCCTCCACTGACAACTAGGTCACATTTTGTTCGGTTATATTGAATAACTATGATTTA
>JAGKTI010042423.1:0-10110 GCA_018397915.1 Birgus latro
AAGTCCTGAGGGCTGATGAAACGGGAGCTCCAGCTCTCCCTGTCATCAGCTTTCCATTCTCCTTGGGAGTACTGCCCTGCTCGACTGGTGCTACAGTCTCCTCACATCACTTACAAACACCAAAGAGTGATCACAGCAGTACCATATCATACATTTTTATCAGTCTTTATCTGCTGATCAGTCTCCCTTATATCCACAGTGCCCATAACAAAAGTGCTTACTCACAAGCTTACCTATGACCTTCATCCTCCATCACCCACTTCATACATCCTCCTCAAATCTGTCTCATAATCTCCTTCACAGTCTATTATTCCCATTTCAAAAATCTTTATACATCCTCCTCAAATCTGTCCCACAATTTTCTTCACAGTCTGTCATTCCCACTTCAAAATCCTTACATATCATCCTCAAATCTGTCATAAAAGCTCCTTCACAGCCTATCATTCCCACTTCAATAACCTTATACTGTACATCCTCCTCAAATCAGTCCCACAACCTCCCTCCTCAAATCAGTCCCACAATCTCCTTCACAGTCAATCATCCCCACTTCAAAAATCCCTATACATCCTCCTCAAATCTGTCCCAGAATCTCCTTCACAGTCTATCCTTCCCACTTCAAAAATTCCTGTACATCCTCCTCAAATGTCCCACAATCTCCTTCACAGTCTATCATTCCCACTTCAATATCCTTATATATACTGTATATCTTCCAAGTATCTGTCCCTCAATCTCCTTCACAGTTTACCTCCTCTCCTGCCACTCACACCACTGTTATATATTCCCGAACTTGCTCTAATATTCCCCATGTGTTACGCAAGAATAAACCAAAAATAATTGTGCAACAACTTAACCAAGAAACGAGAAATGTCAACCAACAATGCTAGCAAGAGACACATTTCATATTTCCACTTTCTTCAAGAAGTGTTGGCACATCTATTACCTATTCGTAGGTTCTCCATAAATCTACTGAATGAAATCATTTAGTGAGGTGCCTGGCAGTCTAGTGGTCAGAGAGTCCCAGCCAGGGTGACAGCCATGTATTGGTTCAACCCCTAAGAGGTGACTGGAGGTTTTTCATTATGTACAGCTACCAAGGGGGATACGCTTGTTCATATACTGTACCTATAAATATACAACATTATGGTAGGTTTCAGACTCTGGTCCCTATATCTCAATGGAAGTAATATGAGACTGGGTGTTACTTAACAGTGATTATTTACCTGCTCAAGACAGTAATAAGTGGAATGAGAACACGGTGGTCCCTGTGCAATATTTTTTTTTTACTGGTCCTCTTTTTCAAATGACCCATGCATTGTGAAAATCTAAGCTCCAATAATCCCACAATGTGCTTCATTTAAGAGTTCCTTATTATTTCCACAACAACATGGAAAAGCCTTCAAAAATACAGGTTTGTGAGAAGGCATGTTTCACCCTTTCACATGTAGCATTTCTCTCAAATGAAAAATATCACCTAGTGTTAACACTAATCCAATGAAATTTCACACCATGCATTCCTTTCTTTGAAAGGATGAGGCGTTTCCTCAATTTTGAGTATTTTTGCTGGAGACCGGCTCCTTGCAACCAAATGCCCTTCTTGACATCAACTAATGGTCCCTGGGTGGGATCAAATGCTCGACCCCTCGGTCAATCACGTGAATTCTAACAAAATACACTATAGCAGACTAAACAATTTTCTTAAGAGTACCAAGAGCAAAGAAAGGGTTACTTGAGATGATGATGATGATGATTACTGTGCAGCTATCAATGGTTCACATGTTCCATAAACCAAATATCAATGGACAAGCCAAACACAGCCAACCCCAAGACTGGGTAAGAGCACCAGAAAAATTTAAGGACATATGCAAGGAATCTTCGAAGACTAAATGAGGTAAGCCTAAGTAGGAGGTACCAGGCCTAAATGAATCAAGTTGGCAATGAGGAGGCAAGATGCAAAATATAAATAAGAAAGTGACCTCATCTATCAAAGATGAGTACTAAAAAAGAAATACCAGTAAAATGACATTAGTAACCATGACACTGAAAGCAGCTGGTTCAGGAGAGTGATCCTGTTAATCATGAACGTCACCACCCACTGGAGCTGTGAAAATGCAAAAGTTATCACAAGTGAAAATGATGGTGCAGCCAAGACGAATATCACCAGTGCCACAAGTGTCTTAATACTGACGACAGTGAAAGTGACAGTATAACTAAGAATGATACCACCTGAGCCATGACAGTGCTTCTGTAACAATGAAAGTGAAAGTGATACTGGAACCAAGGACATGACTGAAAATGAGTTTAACACAGCATCCCATTCTCAGAGCCATGAAAGTGCCAGTGTAACCATGATAGTGCCAGCCAGCATGAGGGTCGGGAAAGTGACAGTGTAAGTGAGCATGTTATCAGCACTGGACAAACAAGTAGTGTTGATAACGCTATCTAGATATTACCCCAGTTCCCCCTCCCTCCTTCCCCACTGATACCTTGTCTTTCTACTTCTTCTCTTCACCCTCAAACTCCGTAATTTGAATAATGATGATGATGATAGTGATAATGGAAACAAAGAAAACAAATAAATCAATATTTTAAATAACAACAAAAACAATAATAATAGTAATAATAATAATTCACCCACGGCCAATCCCATGCTACCCATCTGAGGCGTTGGGACCCAAAGCTAGCAAATGCTGTCCAGCACAGGAATAGACGACAGGCTTCATTCTCCTGGTGGCAATTCATGATTTAAAAAAAAAAAAAAATCACTCCATAGGGTTCACACACACACATCTGGCCAACTGGGACATCCTAACCACAACCTTGCAAACTGACCTAGGACAATTCGTAAAACTGGAAACTATTGAGAGAGAGAGAGAGAAAATGAGAAGGGAAGGAGGTAGCTGGGTGGGTGGGTAGGTAGGCCGATAGGCAGGTACTGAGTGAGATAGTAATCACGTGCAGTGGTGAGACAGTGCTTTAATGAGATAGGTATGTATGAATGTACAGTATGTAGGTAGGTGGGTAGGTAGGCAGGTAGCTAGGCAGACAACAAATGAGGTACTAAATATGAAAGACTCAAGAGAGGTATGTATGTATGTATGAAGATAGGTAAGTAGGTAGGTAGGTAGGAAAGTAGGTCAGTAGGCAGGTAGGTAGAATGCTAGGCTAGGCTAGGTAGGCAGTCACCTTAAGTAAGATAATGTATCTTTTGTGTTATTCTTACTACAGTGCTACCAGACAATTTTATTCTGCCTTGGAGAGACTTCAAACTATACTCCATTTCACCGAGTCTAGCACCATCTCTGATGTCCTCAATGGCTGTAGTGTTGATGTAAATCCTCTGTACTGGGTAAACCTCTATGTATTACCTTGAGAACCAAAATATAAAGGCAATACAAAAAAGTATATCCAGTACGGAGGACCTTTGTCAGTGCTACAGTTGCTGACGACATCACTGACGGTGCTAGACTCGGTGAAATGGAGTATAGGGAGGTTAGATACAGCCTCCATTAACCCGTTTATCAAAAGACATCTCCCCAAAGTTTAATAAAATCCTTCAGTGGTAGCAAGTATAAAATATAAAGCAAGTCACTGGACTGAACGGATTAACAAGACAGTGAATATGAGAGTTGGTGAGATACTGCATAAATAAAATTGTTAAGTAGGTACATTGGTAGGCACAGAATGAGTTAATTGGTGAATATGTAAGCTGGTGAGTCAGTGTGTGAATTAGATAGGTATGTATACAATGAATGAGAATGAGGAAGCAAATGAATGTGTTTTGTTCGGTACTGCATGAATGAAACAGTGAAGTAGGTATGTAAGTAGGTAATGAATGAGTAAATATAAGAGTTGATGAGGCAATGTGTGCATTAGATAGGCAGGTAAGTAAATACTAGGCACTCCATGAATGAAAAAGTGAAGTAGGCAGCTAGGTAAGTACATAATGAATGTGTGAATATGTGAGGTGGTGAGGCACTGTGTGAATAGGGTAGGTAATAAGTATGCAGATAATGAATGAAAGTGCAAATAAATGAGTTGATCTGGTACTGCATGAATGAAACAATGAAACTGACAAATAGGCAGTTAATGAATAAGTGAAGAAGGAATGTGAGGTGGTGAGTCAGTATGTGATCTGGGAAGGCAGGCAGATAACAGGTAGTCCATGAATGAAACAGTGAAATAGGTAGATTGGTAGGCAATGAATTAAGGAACACATGAGACAGTGAATCGGCATCTGACTTCAGTAGGTTGACAGATATTAGGTACTACATGAATAAAATAGTGAACTTGGTAGATAGGTACACAATGAGTGAGTGAATATGTGATGTGGTGAGGCAGTGAGGTGTCCTTGTCTGTGTGAGTGAGCATGGTGTAATCTTATCAACGGCACTCTGGTCCTTGTCTCACTCACCAACATCCCCCCTACCACCCAACACAACTCAAACCACCTCTTACTGATGTTGTTATGGCTTCTATATGCCTATTAACTGATTCAAGAGTAGTAAATCTTTTCATATTAACTGATTCAAGAGTAGTACATCTTTTCATATTGTTTTAGCATCCCCATTATGTCTAGATTTACTGACATCCCACTCCCACCCATCCTGCCTCAAACTTCCACTTACTGACTTTTACTGACCTTATGGCCTCTGAATACTCATTATAATACCAGGATATCTTTTTTTTCCAGTTTATTATATCAACCACTATACAGTAGCACTTTCCTCCATACAACTGCATTTACTAAAATCTCTCTCACCTACATGGTTCAAACTTCCACTCTACCTATTATCCCCTTTAGTACGGTACCAAAACAATTTCTCTGTTACTATAAGTACTTGCACACTAATGTATTGACATTCCTCTCTCACCCACCCAGCTCAGAATATAAAGAAAACTACATACAGTACTCAAGTTAATGCAATACTATTTTTTCTCTTTTCCAATCATTCACAATACCTTTTACCTCCCCATCTCACATTTATTATTTTTATTGTTGATGTGGTCCCAAGCTCATCAGAACTAGCTGCTTCACAGATGGTACCATTACAATTTCCCTTGTAAACTGGTACCTCCACTACAACTAAAATGCTTTTTAATACATTAGAATTGAAATATATCCTGCATTCTTCAACCAAAACTGGCCAAAATAAATTAGTTAATAGTGCAATTTTTCTTTTTAATATGAAATGATCATGTGAATACTGTAATATATATATTTTTCCTATCTCTCTCCTATGGTTGGCAAACATCTAAAATTGTGGTGGACATATATTAACGGTTACACAGTTCTAACAGTTAACCTGTTTTTTGTTTACTGAGTGTAGCTGGGATCATGAAATGAAGATTCTTTCACAAGTAGCAGAAGTAGGACAAAGAGTTAAAAGTAATCTGGATGTTGAAGGGTTCAGCTTAACTCTTTCAATCTGATGACCTATTCTTATTTAATTCTTGGCACCTCCTGATGATTTTATTCAGCATGGGGAGACATTCCAACAGGATGGGTTCAATACAACCTTCATTAATCCATTCAATGGGAGAGTTCATTAATCAATTCAATGGGAGAGATCTTTCTAACTCTTAATTAAAACTGTCTGGCTGCAGCATATACAGTATACAAAATGATGTCCAGGAACTGAAGGGGTTAATATGATGAATCACTATTGCAGCAACCCATTTATACTTCCCAGCATATGAACCAGGAGAAGAATCTCAAAGGTATTTATGATGGAATCTCTGTCGTTACTCAGATTTGTTTTTCCAAGTGGCAAGCCAAATGATTTCCTGTACACCAGGAAACCACTTACTATGCTGGGTGGTAACCATATAACCAAATAATGGCACCTTGTGGTTCAGTGGGTAATTGAGGTGCTCTCAGTCGGATTGACCGAGTGAAGGTTTATATCCAAGGGGTGACTGGGGTTTATTGCTCATGTAATGTCATTCAGGGATGAGAGAGGCTGGTCACTCTCATCTTAAATGTCAGGACCAACATGCCTAGCCCCCGGCTCCTACGCTCATCTGTGGGGCGACAGAGGATTGGGTAATGAATGAATGAATGAATGAAAACGCGAGCAGAATCTTTCCCTATCTTTTGTTCTTTTGTCAAAAAACAGTCCCTGGTTACAAGAGAAAAAACTGCTGCAACAGCTGTTATTTGTTTTGGACAGGACAAAGAATGAAAAGAGTACAAACTTTCCATGCCTCCAGTTCTTCCTGCTACAACACAACTAAGTTACTACTGGAAATCCATCGAACAAATCTTCAATACAGTAATTCCACCGCAGGTGAGAAGAGAGGAAGAAATCAGTAGGATGGAAGTGGTGGAAGCAATGTAGAAAGTTAAAATGGGGAAAGCCCCAGGAATTGATGGAGTGTGTTGTGAAATGCTGAAGCATGGGGGAGAGATAGTAATAGAATGGATATGGAAGGTGTGCAGATTGGCGTGGGAGGAAGGTAGAGTCCCGGAGGATTAGAAGTTAGGTATAATTATTCCTCTACAAAGGGAAAGGGGAAAAAGTGGTGTGTGGTAATCATAGGGGCATATGCCTTCTCAGTGTAATAGGAAAAGTATATGGTAGGATACTTATTGACAGAGTTAGGGAAATAACAGAGGAATTAGTTGGAGAAGAACAGGAAGGTTTTAGGAAGGGAAGAGGTTTTGTAGACCATATATTCATTCTTAGATCCTTAGTGGAAAAGTTTCTAGAGATGGGAAAGAAGTTGTATGCAGCCTTCATGGATTTGGAGAAAGCATATGACAGGGTGGATAGACAAGGATTGTGGAAAGTATTAAGAATATATGGAGTGAATGGGAAGTTGTTGAAGGCAGTGAAGAGTATGTATGAGTGTGCTAAGGCTGCAGTGCGTGTGGATGTCAAACTGAGTGAATCTTTCCATTTGAAGGTTGGATTGAAACAAGGATGTGTCATGTTTCTGTGGTTGTTCAGTCTGCATATGGATGGGGTTAGAAAAGAGATACAAGGTCGGGCAGTGGATGTTGGAGCGGCCCAAGTGAGAGAGGGCAGTGTTTGGATATTCCCTGTACTGTTGTTTGCAGATGATACTGTGTTGTTGAGCGAAGACAAAGGGGAGCTGCAAGGCTTGGTAGATGAGTTTGGGAGAATGTGTAAGAAACGGAATCTAAAGGTGAATGTAGGGAAGAGTAAAGTGATGGTCTTCGAGAGAAGTGAAGCCAGAGAATGTACAGTGAGATTGGATGGGGAGGATATGGAGAATGTGAGTGCATTTAAGTACTTAGGTAGTGTGATGAGTAAGGATGGAAGTCTGGAGGGTGAAGTGCTTGAAAGAGTGCAGCAGGGAAGGAAGGTTGCTTGTTTGTTGAAAGCAGTGATAAGAAACAGGGAGGTGAGCATGGAAGTGAAAAAGTTGTTACATGACAGTATTGTGATACCAAATCTAATATATGGAAGTGAAGCTTGGACCCTGTTGGAAGGACAGAAGTCAAGAGTGAGAGCAGTGGAAATGAGTTATTTGAGAGGAGCATGTGGAGTCACATGGAGAGACAGACTAACAAATGAGGAAGTGAAGGAGCATTGTGGTGTGGATGTGGATGTGATAGGAAGCGTTAGGAGAAACACGTTAAGGTGGTTTGGGGATGTGGAGAGGATGGAGAGTGAAAGACTGATGAGGAGAGTGTATGTGAGTGAGGAGGAGGGGGCGAGAGGGAGGGGGGTGCCAAGGATGAGATGGAGGGATGGAGTGGAGAGGTACATGAGAGAGGGGGGTGTGAGTTGGGAGCAGGGTAGTGAAATAGAAGGGGACAGAGCAACATGGAGGCGATTTGTTTGTGGCCACCCCGTGTAGGATTAAGGCGTCTGGCAATAGATAGATAGATAGTTAAATTCTAAATCCTGCAACTTCTCCAGTGACCTCTGAAAGCACTATTGCCAGATAATGTGACAATCTTTGTGATAGCATGGCCTTCATCTTCCCATGACAGCTTTGCCCTAACAGCCTGGGTATTGATAAGAACCACTGTTTATCTTACACAACTTATTTCAAGGAGAATCATATCTCATCCTCATCCTCATCGACATCATCATCATATTCATCATCACTTTCCTTCCCACATACTGTACTTATGGGATGAGGAAAAGTAAAGAAGGATCCACAAACAAAGGATGAAAACAAAAAAAGCATGAACTATCAACATTGCCCACTGAAATGGATCAAAGAAGTATTCACACACCATACAAGTCTTCAAAACCTTGGCTCCACCTCAAATGGGAAATCATCTGCACAAATCTTTTTTGCTAAAACCTGGTAACTTCTTTTTTTTAATGCAATTCACAAATACCTACGAATAAAGTTATTCTGCCATTAAAAAAAAAAAAAAAGTGCAACCCTTGAAATGTGCTCTTCCACACATATTGTATCTACTTCATCCAACCATTTAATGTTTTTTTCTGAACTTCCATATCTCATTTTCCTGTGCATTAATTTACCAACTCCTTAAAACTCTTTCCTGATTTACATACCTATTCCTATACACCAAGACCTCGTTTTCTGACAGATTGTTATTCGACAATTCATTGATATTACATTTATAAATCTATGCCCTTTTTCGTTGTTTGACATGGTTATCCCCACCATTTCAACAATTCAAACCACTGCCAGACTGACCGACTGAGCTGCCTATCTCCTGCGCTCTGCCCTGCTGATTAGTTGCCTCTTCATCCGTCTGCATTTCTTTTTGGTCTTGTGGAATACTACGACACCACCATGGCTCCACCCAAGGCCCCTACAATCACCCCTGTCAAGCGCTGTCATGTGCTCACCAACCTGAGTGAGTGTTTTGCCATCGCATGGTCGGGTGATGACTAACAATTGCACCGATGATTAATGAACGCTCTTAACACAATATAGTGTTTTGGCGACAGTTTTATGGAATATACATCTTAGTCTGCACTAGGTTAGGGTGAGGAGACTGTAGCACCAGTCAAGCAGGGCAGTACTCCCAAGGAGGATGGAAAGCTGATGACAGGGAGAGCTGGAGCTCCCGTTTCATCAGCCCTCAGGACTTGTTCCTGACCATCCTCCTTTGCTGAACTTTTTCAGTGTCTCAGTTACACAGAGAGTAGACCAGCATGCTCTCCAATACAAGTTTCTCTAACTGTCAACACCAAACTACATACATGCTACACACTACACTTCCTTTTCAAAATTATCTTCGAAATGGTGCACAAAAATCATGCCTCGGAGTCCCCACGGGGGGGGACCATAAATGCCCCCACCATCCGCCCCTCTCCCGGTGACGACTCAAAGAGCTGCCTGGAACCACTGTCTGACTCACTCCTTCTTCATTTCTGTAACATTCGCGGCCTTTCCTCTAACTTTCATGCTGTCGAGCACCACCTCTTCTCCTCTAAACCTCACCTTCTCTTTCTCACTGTGACTCAGCTGTCTGAGGCAACTGACAGCAAACCCTTTTCTGTATCCTCCTACTTTCTCTATTCTCGCTTCAAAGCCAAAGGTGGCTGTTGCGTATATGTACGCAATGATCTATCTTGCTCTCGTGTTCCTGAACTTGATTCTTCTGAATTCTCTACTCTCTGGCTTCGGCTTTCCTGTCATTCTCTGACTAAATATATCTGTGCTGTTTACTTATCTCCTAATTCTGCTGACTATCAAAAATTCTTTGACTATCTTACTTCTATGATGGAACACATTCTATCCATTTCTCCTTTCTCTGAAATCTCCATTCTAGGAGATTTCAATGTTCACCACCACCTTTGGCTCTCTTCTCCTTTCACTGATCCACCTGGTGAACAAGCCTACATCTTTTCCATCCTTAATGACCTACAGCAGCTTGTACAGCACCCTACCCGTGTCCCTGACCGCCTTGGAGAGAGTTCCAACATACTTGACCTTTTCCTAACAACTAATCCTTATGCTTACACTATTCATCTTTTCTCTCCGTTGGGCTCCTCCGATCATAATCTTATTACCTTAACATGTCCAATCGCTCCAGTATGGCCTGTGGACCCTCCAAAGAAACGCCGCCTGTGGCACTTTGGAGCTGCAGATTGGGAGGCCCTCAGGCAGTACTTCTTTGATTTCCCATGGAATGATTATTGCTTCCTTGGC
>JAGKTI010042424.1:0-10110 GCA_018397915.1 Birgus latro
AAAAACGTCAATACTTTCCGCGCCTACTGTATATACAGGGTGATTCATGAGTTTCTCCGGAAACTCTGGGAAATGCACGCTTATGCAATTCTAACCATAAAATACTCTATATATATATAGGTGTTTAATGCAATGGTTTACAAGTGGGGAAATTTTCAAATCTGACAGATATGAGTGTAAGGCAGCCAGGCTGATGGCAGTCTTGCTGTGTTGCCAAGTTACTCAATTTTCTTTTAAATTTTACACGTTTTCATTCTGAATGAAACTATTCTTTCATTAGTCGTTAGGTAAGTAATTGTTCTACATAGAAAAGTATGTCACTTTAAAGTAACAAATAAATCTACTATTGAAGGTGTAAACATGGCAAATATCCCATACCAATGATCTCAGACTGACAGTTCCCGCCAAGTGCTAGTGAGTGTGGTAGGCCTATTTATTCCAAGTACGGTTTCACCCACATTTTGATACAATGCCATTCACTTTTACAAACGTGGAGTATGCAGATATGATTTTTATCAATGGGTTCTGCAATGGCAACGCTGAAGCATCTGCAAGAGAATACAGACGGAAATATCCAAACTGGAGCCCAGATGCAAAAGTGTTTTACCACGTCTACATGGAGAGGCAAGTTGAAGTACGACGCATAGTTGGAATGGTACACCGCAGCCCTAGCATCAGTACAAGAAGAATTTCATCCCGACTTAGTGTTCCACAAGCGAAGGTATGGAGGACATTAAAGCAGGAAGGTCTGTACCCATATCACATACAACAAGGTTAGCATCTACAACCCGGGGATTCTGCTCTACGACTTGACTGTAGTACTTGGCTAGCAGATCATCCTTAGCTGTGCAAGTACATTTTATACACTGATGAAGCCATATTTACCCGCAGTGAATCACATAATACTCGTAATGCACGTTGGTGGTCAAAAGAAAATCCCAAGGAAACAGTTGAACGGAACTTTCAACACTGATTTTCAGTTAATGTGTGGGGCAGTGTGATTGACAACCAGCTGATTGGACCTCATATCTTTGAAGGGAGGCTTACAGGAGATGTCTGTGTTAATTTTCTCAGAGATGAACTTCCCTTGTTACTTAAAGATGTGCCTCTGAAGACACGACAACGTATCATTTTTCAACATGTAGGGGCGCTTCACGCTCATATCTGTCCGATTTGAAAATTTCCCCACTTTTAAACCATTGCATTAAACACCTATACTTATAGAGTATTTTATGCTTAGAACTGCATAAGCTTGCATTTCCCAGAGTTTCCGGAGAAACTCTGAATCACCCTGTACAGTAAGACCTCACTGTAACGGACTAATAGGGGCTCAGGCCGGTCCGAAATATGCGATTTTCCGATAAAAGCGACATCCGGACTTACCCCTGCTAATCCGGACTTTTTCCGATATATCAGACATTAGTCCGGATTGCATCGGTAGTTTTCACCACCATTGCAGTATTGTACTGTGTTATACCTTCACTACATTAATCAAATGGTATAATAATACTGTACTGTGGACTGAAAAACATGTCTTTTACTTGTCTTATTGTGGTGAACATAGCTGAAGTTGTCATGCAGTCCGGACTGCTTTCTGGCTATATCGGACTTTTTCCGATATATAGGAGTTTAGTCCGGTAGCTCCTTGAGTCCGATAAAAGCGAATTCTGGTCTACTGAAGTCCGTTATATCGAGGTTTTACTGTATATATATATATATTTATATCCACAACTGAGGTGCCTGTGGGGAATCTTATAGTATAAAGCCAGCCAAGGAGAATCAAGGTGATTTTCCAATTCATATTTATTTCAGGTGACTAGTTTTGGGAAACATCCCATCCTCAGGCCTAAAAATATTTAAAACACATACTGCAGTTTATATCTAAGTTAAAATATATCCATAAGAAAAATGTTACCAAAAAGAACATGTAGTTTTGACTGATTTCAGTGAATGAATCCAAATTGTAAAACTAATTTTATAAATAAAAGAAACTGAAGATATAAGAATGAGGGAGTTACCTCTATGAGCTGACAGCAATGACTGAAAATCATGAACACAGTCAGTCCTATATAAAAGTATCATGAAGCCTCTGAGACATCGATACTGGAGTGTGAAGCAAAAGAACCAAGTAAAGAATCAATGAACCAAGTATCAAAAAGCTGATTCCTATCAACAAAACAATATTATAATCTTAAGGTATACAACTTTGTTGATGATTCATAGTTATTTAATGAATGCTTAAGTTTGTGAATGTACACGGGCTCCAAAATTCGCAGTTCCATTCTATCATGACTAATATGTAAAATACTGAAATTATCCATATTACAAGTATGGCCCATATCAAAACAGTGATTTCTAATCTCTGACAAAGTTGGGTTAGACAGTGGTAAAGACGTTCTATGAGACAAGCCTCTGTGTTCAGACACATGAATTTTGAGGTTCTGAATCGAACTCCCAATATATCTAGCTGTACAGCTAGAACAGGCATAGAAATATACTATGTTTGAGCACAGTGGCTTTGGAATATTATCTTTACATCGAAAAATGAACCTACAGTAAAAGGGTTTAAAAATACAAATCTAAATGAGATTTGAGGATAGACACACTTGAGTATTTTCAAAAGCTGGTTTCTAATATTATAACTGACATGACCATAAAAGGGAAACCTAATATAATGTATGTCCTTAGGTGCAGTTACTGCCTTCCCAGAACCATATAGTATCTGGTTTAAAAAATCTTTTACCATCCTAGGAAACAACATAGTAGGGTAATTATTACAGCTTCAGAAAAAATATATTGGTAAGAAAAGGGAATTGTATTTTGTTTTTGTGATCTGGAAAAGGCCTTTGACAGAGTCCCTAGAGAGGAGTGAAGTGGGCAATGAGAAAGCTGGGGTTGGAAGAGTGGCTGGTTAGGGTGGTTATGGCCATGTACGTGGGTGCTCGCACCCAGGTAAGAGTGAATGGAGTTTTGAGTGATGAGTCTCCCGTGAATGTTGGTGTGCATCAGGGGTCAGTTTTGAGTCCCTTGTTGTTTATCATGGTGCTTGAAGCCCTCTCACATGACTTCAGAGATGGACTCACCATGGGAGATGTTGTATGCTGATGATTTGGTGTTGACTGCGGAGAATGAAGGGGAGGCTGAGGAAAGATTTAAGAAGTGGAGAGATGGTATGGGGTACAAGGGCTTAAGGGTAAATGCAGATAAAACTAAAGTGATGATATCTAGGGTTGGTGGCAGTACAATCAGAGGAGAGGGAGAGTGGCCATGTGCAGTTTGCCACATGGGTGTGGGAAGTAATTCCATCTTGTGTAGTGTTTGTGATAAATGGGTGCACAAGAGATGTAGTGGTATTAGAGGAAGACTGCGAGATAATGCTGATTTCATGTGTGCAGCGTGTCGGGGAGAGCAGGTGGAGATTGTTAGGCGTGAGAGGGTTGAACTTGCAGGTGAGTCTCTTGAGTGTGTGGAGGAGTTTTGTTATTTGGGAGACATGTAATGTGCCAGAGGTGGGGCTGGAGTTAGCTCGGTTGCTAGAGTGAGAAGTGGTTGGAAGAAGTTCAGGGAGCTGTTGCCTCTCCTGATATTGAGAGGACTCTCCTTATGTGCTAAGGGGTCTTTGTATGCAGCATGTGTTAGGAGTGTGATGCTGTATGGTAGTGAGACCTGGGCAGTAAAGGAAGAGGATATTCGCAGGTTTAAACACACAGAAATGACAATGATTAGGTGGATGTGCAGTGCGTCCCTGCGTGCAAGGCCTGGGGGGGCTGTGTTTACAATGGAAGAGTTGAGAGGTAGGATGGGACTGGAGTGTATTGGTGTTGTGATGAGGAGAGGTAGGCTGAGGTGGTTTGGACATGTGGAGAGGATGGGGGATGATAATTGGGTACAGAGGATGAGAAGTGTTAATATTGGGGGAGGGGTTGGAAGTGGTAGACCGAGAAAGACATGGGACGAGGTCATTAAGTGTGACTTAAGGGTTAAGGGACTGAACAGGGAGGCTGCCAGAGATCGAGCAGCGTGGAGAGCCGCCATTAGGTGACCAAGGCCGACACATGCAAGCATGTTGGAGCCTTCAAAAACGAAAATGAAGAATTTACTTAGGAAATCAGTTTCATCATGAGAACATGTCCAGTTTAAACTAAGTGCATAGCATCTATGAGGTAAAGTCCGTACTGAATTCAGTTTATATATGTTAGGTACAAATGATAAAAAATTCTTATATATGTTAGGTACAAATGATAAAAAATTCAGACCCAAATCATTGAATGATTCCTTCCTGTAAACAGAAATACCTAAATAATTACCACAATTGGTTAGCTGAATATCCAAGAAAGAGAGCAAGTTATTATTCTCAATTTCGACAGTGAACTTAATATTAGGATACTTGGAATTCAGGTAGTCTAGAAACTTTACAACATGGTCGGATTCTTTGAACTAAGAAACATTCGTCAACATACCTGCGATAAAAAACTGGTTTAAAACTAAGAGGACAAACTGATACCCATTTTCTTTCATTAAAGCATAAAAATGTATTAGCTAATGTTGGTCCCAGTGGGGATCCCATAGCCACTCCATCAACTTGTTTATAAAATTTGCCATTAAATATGAACATGGATTCATTGTCATGTCTAAAAGGGATCTGAAATTCTGTTTTGTTAAATTATTGACTAGTTCCTGCCCTTTATATAGTTCAGCAATACAAATATCTATAGTTTCTTTAAGTGGGATATTTGTGAATAGACTTTTAATATCAAAGCTTGCTATGACCACAGGATGTGGAAATTGAAGATGTTTTAACTCCTGTACGAAACTGAAAGAATTTTTAACAGTAAAGTTGTTTGTGGTGAAGTTATTCAGTATGGGAACATGAAATTTAGCCAAATTATAATTAAAGGTTCCAATTGCAGACAAGATGGGTCGTACTGGGACATCCGGTTTATGTATTTTTGGAAATCCATACAAGATTCCTGGGACAGATCCCGAGGCAAAAAGAAAATTATAAGTTTCTGATGAAATCAAGTTCTTTATTCTCCTAAGTACTCTATTGAGTTTATCTTCCAACCTTAGTATGTAGGAAAATGGATCAATGTTAAGTTCTACGAACTTGCTCCTGTCCGACAGCAAATATGAAATTTTACCCACATAATCAGACTTATTTAGCACCACTACCCCTCTCCCTTTGTCTGGCTTAGTTATAGCAATGTTTATATCAGTCTTCAGTTCATTAAGTATTTTGACCTTGTCTTTACCAAATACTGACCATGAGAAATTACCACAATCTTTGAAGGTATTATGAGCTATTGAACTGATACTTTCAACCATTCGAGTCCAAATTGATGAGTCATTATCAGTGTCAGACTAGGCAAACCACACTCACCGGCCTTACACCGTGAACTGCCCAAGGTCCCCGGTTGCATACCATAGGAACCTTCCGATGACGTCATCACTCGTGACTTAGCAGGTGTGTGTGCGCACACACACACTAACAACAATATGCACTAACACTCTCTTCCTCTCTTCTTATTTTGACAAAAGATTCCAAGGACGAAGCTGGACGGTCTGTTTACGTCTGATACACACTATGTATCCAATACATAGACTTTTGTGTGAGTACCATCAACACCCGATATGCACTGTGTATCCAATACATACAGTTTTGTTTAATTACTATCAAGACCCAGTCTGTGGCCACATACCGATATGTGATGTCTCTTGAAGTATTATAAACTTTCTAGTCTCGGCTGACTGCTGCACACAGCCGCTCGGTCGAGGCACCTTTCTTGGTGAGACAGTCAGCCAGTTGTTGCGAGGTATCCATCCAAGACACTTCATCAATCTCCCCTCGCTCCAACATGTCTTGTAACACAGCAATATTGCGCAGTCTCCAGTCTTCTACGCTCCTACAGGAGTAAAGAGCATCCACCAGACTCTTGTTGTCAACGAAACTCTTTATTTTGATCTTACCACATCCAGAAACCTCACGCAATATGTTGCCGAGATATACAGCAGTCTCAGCACATTCAAGCAGCACCAATGCCTCAGCAGATAAGGTAGATTTGACGACCCTCCTGATCTTTCTTGTCTGCCAGAATATAGGACATCTTGCCTCACTAGCATCTCGTAGGAAGATCACAAAACTTCCCTGAGATCCATTGCCTACAAGGTTGGCAAATGAGGCATCTGAAAAGCACTCTCTATGACAGTCCCTGATCGGCCCCATTCTTGGAATGTATAGCTTCATGTTGTCCGTCTTCACCCTTGAGATCACCTTATTGAGTCTAAGCAAATCCACCACGGTAGCTCGGTTGCTATTCACACTCAACTCACACACATCAAAGGCAATATCTGGCCGAGTGTGTGTGGCAGTCCAATTGAGTTGCCCAATTAATGCTCGGTACTCTGTTTTCTCAGACTCGGACAGCTCCCCTGATTTTACTGCTGCACGATGTTTACTCAGCATGACTGGTTTCAAAGATGACGCATACTGGAATTGGTCGAGCGTTATCCTGCCATCTATGTTGGAGATGACATTGAGACCAACATATTTGAAGGCTTTTGATTCTGAACTGCCGATGAGGAATATTTGACTCAAATGGTTTATCATTTGCTGTTCGAACTCATGTGTACCAGCCCAAAGGAAGTCGTTGACGTAGATGCATACAATGCCTTCGACTTTGCCACCATTGCTCCAAGAGAACAGCGCTGAATCCAGTGATGACATTTTAGCTCTGAGACTCAACAATTGATCTTTTACGTGCAGATACCAATGCCTAGCAGCATCACAAAGGCCGTAAACAGTTTTCTTTAGTCTCCATAACTTACCATTTGCATATTCAGGCGGAGGACGTAAATGAACAACTCTCTCAATGTCGTTACCTTGCAAGTAGGCAGCTTTCACGTCCATAGTGTGGCAGTCCCACTGGTTGGTGGAGGCCAAAGAAAATGCCAAACACACTGTTTCTTTTGAACAAGTAGGTGAGTCTTTTCGGAGATCTACTATGTCTCCCTCAAATCCTCTGGCGACTAAGCGGGCCTTAACAATAGGCTTTCCATTTTTCAGTTTTTCTGTCACAACCCATCGAACCGTTATGGCACCTTCCCCAACATCATCTACTTCCTCATACACATCATTATTCTGCCAATTTGTAATTTCATTTTCCTTAGCACATAATACAGCCTCAGAGTTGAAAAGAACAAGCATTTCTGCGTCTTCATCAACCACTTCCCATTCGCTAAGATCCTTCTCCAAATCTGTCCAATCAATGCTTCCGTCAGCGTCCCTCTTCAAATTATAGCAGCGTTTGTACTTTCCAGTGGCTTTACCTGCCCGACTCATAATCCTTCCAGACACCAGCTCTCCACTTTCTGAATGTATTCCCTTTATATGTTGACCAACAGAAACTTTGGGAGGCTGATTAATCGGAACAGAAACTGTGGGAGGCTTATCAATTGGAACCACACCATCTTCCGACTCGTCATCTGGTGGATAGTCATTCAGCACTTGCGGAGGATCGTCATTAGGCTTCTCCTGGACAACATTTTTCTTCTCATTACTGCTGACACCACTTTCAACTGTAGTATCTTGCTCTGGCGCACGCGCTAGACGACACACGTGCACTCGCACATAGACACCGCCATGTCTCACCAGAATTTGTTTCCCATCTCTCCCTATTACAATTCTGGGACTGTGACACTCATGATTGTCATTTCTTTTGTAGAAGACTTCATCTCCATTTCGGATGTCGTTTAAGTCACTCGAACATACGTTGTGCTGCAGAGCCCTAGCCAAACGATCATCTGATTCGGTCTTTATAAACTCTTGTCTAGCTAAATGAAGAGTGTTGAAGTTGTTTCTCACAATTTTCGATGGTTATGAAGGTTCCAAGGCTGGAGGATCATTTGCGTACACATTAGGCAGGCCAGGGTTTTGACCCAAAACAAGTTGGTTAGGAGAAAAGCCTGCGTAGTTGGTGAGAGCATTTCTTGCCGATACTGCCCATGCCAAGGCCACCTCCAATGCACACTGGCTATCAGCCATTATCCTCCTAACAATGTCACCAATGACTGCATTTTGACGCTCACAGACTCCGTTGCTCCAAGGATTCTCTGCAGACGTTGTCATGATCTTGATATTGAAGGCCTCTCCCAATGCTTGCATTTCTGCATTGTTGAATTCACAGCCATTGTCTGTAAGAATTTTTCTAGGTGTGCCAAAAACAACAATCCAGCTCCGAAATATTCCCTTGATAATGGTGGGCGCACACTTATCCGCGATTACTATCACATTACAATACCTGGTCGGTAAATCAACAAGGACTAAGAAATAATGCCTTCCCCAAGCTTTTAAATCCATGGCTATGGCTTCGTTAAACTTAGACGCCATGGGCAAACTGACTATGGGTCGGGGCTTGGCTTTCTTAAATCTGCAACAGACTGTACAAACATCAGATACAGCCTTGATAGCCCGCTCCAGTTTTGAACTTTTAATTCCCTCATCAGTGATCAGTTTAATTAATTTTGCCGATGTTGGGTGTCCAAATTGCCTGTGAAGCTTCAAAGTGTTTTTTTCTACATCACCCCCAAGAGATGCCAACATGATAGTTTCACAAAATTCACGACCTAGTCATAAAGAAATTGGAAGCAGGTAATGGCCTGAAGATGAGGACTTCAAATCAATGATAGTTCCATAAATTTTGACCTGGTCACTTCCAAGGTTAATCAACATTTTTGCTTTTTTCATGGAACGTCTACTCAACAGCAAGGGAATATTGCAGTCCACAACATCAGTCACGATGGTTGCACGCATATTTTCAACGTAGCAGGGCAGAGTAACACGTTTGAGGGAAGAAACTGTGACACCATCAGCAAAAGTAAACGTTGAGGATGACTCTTCTTTTCTTATAGCTTCACGTTCGTAATCAGTGAGCTCACTTAGATAGCAATTGATCCATTCAACTCCACATACAGTTGTAGAACACCCTGTTTCTAGAAGAGCACATCCTTTAGATTCTTCTACTAGAGTCTGTGACTTACCTCTACTAGCGGCATCATCCGCATAGCCCATAAATAACGACAGATGCACTATTTCATAATTTTCTTCTCGACTGCCATCATTTTCGTCTTCATTCGGACAGTCACGTGCCCAATGAAATCTAGAATCACATACGAAACACCTCGATATCTTTCCGTCAGACCCAAGTGGGTTCAGCCTCCTGCTGGTGGGTGAGCGTTGGGGAATTCTTGCAGATACGGTTGAACGTCGGCCGCTACCACGACGTCAATCACGTACTGCACCACCCCGCAACATTTTCTGTCCTCGTCGAGTACCTCTAGCATAAAACGTTTCCACACCCTCAACTTCGTCACTCCAAAATACTGGTTCGCCTTTCACCTCCCGGGCGGACACCGATGCCTCGTTCTGCCTGCCAATTTCACCAGCAAAAATACGATTCAGGGCAGATTTCATGTTTTTGTATGTCACCTCAGTTATCGCGGACATCACTAGTTGTTGCTCACTGTCTGAAAGTTTGCATGCAGCTAAGAGCATAAAAGCCATCACAGAATTTGGCAGTTCCATGTCCTGCTTTGTAAATTTGAAATAAACATGCTGAAATTCTGTCACGAACTCACGAATGTTCATATCACCAGCTCTTCCGAAGTTGTACAACTCATAAAACGCTGCAAACTGTCGACATCCTTTGTCCACGAGAAATAAACAGCCTAATTTTTTCAGCAAGATCTGAACACCATCCTTCTGCTTCAAAACCTCCGCATCAACCTCCGAAGATGCCACCCTCGCTCTTCCAGACAATGACAGGTGAATAGCTAAGGCTCGTTTTTCTTTAGCCAAGTCCGTCAGTTCACACCAAATGTCGATGTCTTTTTTCCAGCTCCCATTAGCAGAATCATTTTCGAGTTTTGGAGGCCACTTGGTCGAACACGATGCACTAACAACAATATGCACTAACACAGATGATATTACTGAATTAAGGGTCTGTCGGACTGATGATTTACTGTACAGAATTTTGCCATGTTCTGATAAACCATTAAACTAAAACTTATTAGACGACTTTACTTTTAGACTAAGAAACTTTATAGCACTTATTA
>JAGKTI010042425.1:0-10110 GCA_018397915.1 Birgus latro
AAATAGTTATTCACGTAGGCTACTGTCCATAATCGACAATAGTTACCACTATAACTGATTTTTTTCCCCTGTGATTTGAACTTTTTCATCATAACAAAAATGGACACACACGAAAACTTTCGGTAAAAAATATGGCACTGACTTCATCATGAAACAAACTTTCTGCCTCCATTATTCACATAATTATACACAAAGCAGTAGATTTTTTTTTCTAATTACACAAAAACTCACATTTGTACTAACCTAACACTAACTTTTCCATATGACCCAGACTTCTACAACTCGGTCCATGAGTGAAACTCAAAGAAACCGGTGGTGCACAGGGCCACCTGGCATTCACCACACCACCACCTCATCATACAGCACTGAAGTTGTTGGCGCGATGAACTGGCGCAAACATTGCAATGCCGGAAGGCTTCTCTTCCTGCAGATGTTGGAGGCAGCGCTTCCAGGTAATGCCTACTGAGGTATTCCCTGCACTGCAGCCTGTCAGGCATTTGCTGTACATTATGCCTCCATTTCCAAGGAGGCACTACTTGGCCATATCTCCGCACGAGGCCAAGAATGTCCTCCTTCTCAAACTGTCCGAGGGATGTGCTTGTCTGTGTTATGCGCTTGTAAAGAATGAAGGCATTCAGTACACAGATGTCAAGTACATGTAAGGATGCCTTCTTATACCACTTACAGCACCGCCCCAGACAGTCAACGGTGCCAATCTGCATTTCAGATTTATGGACGAGTGACATGTTGCCGTTACACTCGATAACTGCATCGGGCTTGAAGACTGGCTGCCTTCTTCTTCGATCTACCTTGCCTGTGTTTACCAACTTACATTCATGAATGTGGAGAGGACATTTACCTTTCGCTTATCGTGTAAGAATGTATTCTTATACCACTTACAGCACCGCCTCAGAAAGTCGATGGTGCCAATCTTCGTTTCAGATTTTTCGATGAGTCACATGTTGACGTTATGGTCTATAACTACATCAGATTTGAAGACTGGCTGCCTCATTCTTTTATCGACCTTGCCTGTTAAACTTACATTCATGGACTGTGGAGAGGACATTAACCTTTCTCTTATCATGCCAGTGAATAGCAAGAACTTTACCTGATTTCAAGGTCCTGCACTCCCCCTTCATGATGCCCTTGGGAGAGGATGGCCAATGTTTCTTCTTTGCACAGATAGTGCTACATTATCCAATTTTGTGTTCTTGCAGGTACTTTGCAAGACTTGGCGCCATGTAGTAAAACAGGATATGGTTGCTACTGAAGTACCTGTTCATGAGCGTCTTCACGACAGAGCCAGAGAAGTCATGGGGGCCGTCTGTCGATAACTCAGCATCACATACTGTATACACAATAAAATCTATCATGAAGCCAGTCTTGCAATCACACAAAACAACAAACTTTATCCCAAACCAATGTCTCTTTGATGGTATGTACTGTATGAAGGCAAACCATCCCCTGAACAGAACAAGTGACTTCTCGATAAAAACTTTCTGGAATGGTCTGAAATATGATCTAAATTTTCCCTTCATCATTTCCAAAATCGAGCAAAATTTCCATAATCTGTCATTCGAATGTGAGCCCATGTTGGAAGAGAAATACAGTTACCTAAGGATGTCAAGGTACCTGTCCCATGGCATATATTTACAGAACAGAGGTGTTGATACAATATCGTCCACCAACCAGTCATGTATATTGTTTCTTTTTTTTTTTTATGTGTGGCATCAACATTGTCAGTGCAAGCCAAACATACACCTCACATTCGTCATTGTCCAGTTCTACATTTTCGCATTTTCATGAATGTGCGAGGTTTCACCCCAACTGCAGCATTATTCCCTGAATGAATTGATTTCCTTTAAAATGAAATCCATCACTGTCGTGGTAAAAGCAATAAAAAATCAACAGGAACAGATGTCACACTGCAATGGAATTCTGGCTGCACACCTGCATCTGATTCATCAGACACAGGTACATCAGGCCAAAACTCCTTCCCATCCTCCCATGTAAATGTCGCCAACTTACCTACTCCCAGTCTTGCCTGCCATGCACATGACCTGCCCCGTGCCCTGCCCTGGCCTCTAGCAGGGCACCTTGGTGGAAGATCTGGCTCATAATCACTTGATGAGGCACGTGATGGTTGTGGTGATGGTGATGATGCTGGTGACGGTGATCCTGGTGGTGATGGTGTTAGTGAAAGTAGGTGACGGGCACGTGTCTGGCGGCCATAAAATGATCGTGGCCATGCACCTGCACCTGGATACCCAAATGCACCTGGCTGTGATGATAAGGCAAGGTCATGTTGCAAGGCAGATGGTGAGGCAGGCTGGTATGGTGAGGCATGTGGTGAGGCAGGCTGGCGTGGTGAGGCATGAGGTGAGGCAGGCCAGCAATGCAAGACACTTGGTGAGGCAGGCCAGCAATGCAAGACACTTGGTGAGGCAGGCCAGCAATGCAAGACACTTGGTGAGGCAGGCCAGTGTGATTAAAGGCACGTGGTGAGGCAGGCCAGCATGGTGAGGCATGTGGTGAGGCAGGCCAGTATGATGAGGCATGTGGTGAGGTAGGCCAGCATGGCGAGGCACATGGTGAGGTAGGCCAGCGTGACGGGGCATGTGGTGAGGCAGGTAGAGAAACAGAATGAGTAACAGGTCGACTGGTAGGCAGAGTGGTTAGTGGAGAGGCTAGTGTAGTGGCAGGCTGAGTGGAATATTCCATGGTAGGACTGGAGTCATGCTGGTGTGAGGCTTGCCCTGCGGCACTATCTCCTCAATGCCTCCTCAGCCGCCTCCCTTTCTCAATTCCCTACCTCCTCTCCCATCTTCTCCACGGTGCCAGTATCCCCCTGTACAGGATTGTCAATATCCTGTGAACCATTTCCATCAATGGAAACGGCAGATGAACGTACAGGGGAAACGATCAGCGCACAGTGGAATATTCATGGTCATCCTCCTTATCTGACGCCTAAGTTTAGACACTCATCATGGCGAGGTCGCATTCCTCAGAGGAAGTCATTTTCCCCACTCACAATTGGCGATAATGTCAAGTCTAATTGTCTCCCTATTGCACTATCACTAAGGCCTTTCCTTTTCAGGCCTTTGGACTTCCTTGGTGTTGAAGTCTGCGGCTGTGGGCACTCAGCCAAGGGTTCAGACACAGGGAAAAATTTTTGTGTAGGTCTATCCATGACAGAGATATGCAGGCAGCTGGAGCATGACTAGGATGCATGACAGACAGTTGCCAGTGGCTGAGTTTGGTGGAAATAACCAGCTGAATACTCAAACAATGTCGCGAACCACTAGATCATGTATACATGTCACCCGGACATCCCCGGGTCGACATGTGTACATGACACCCCGGACATGATGGGTTAAGCCACTTAAATATATATTTTTATTGTGCTTGCTACCTGCAGATGATTTTATGCAGCACAGAAGAGTCAGTAGTGGTATAGGTGTCAATGAAGGCTTTATACTGGTTGTAATGATATATATGACAATAACTTACACCAGTGATCTGTCATGTAATTTTGAGTACGTTTTGTTATATAACCGTATGCTCTCTCTGACCCCAGTTCATTACCCAACATTCGGGCATTCAAGTATAATAGGTTTGTGGCTTGAATGTGGGAGCTTCGCAGGGTGACAATAGACGAGTTTTTTTTTTTTAGCTGATACTGTACTGTACATTAAAATCCCATATCCTGTCAGTACAAACGAGTTTTAAGAAGAAACTTTACATAGTCTGATTGATTTTTTTAAAATCAAGTCATGCATTCCTGCAATTCTTTTGCACAAAACGACTGTAAATAAGGATTGCAGGGGAGTAGGGAGGGAGGAGAGGATGGTGTGTGTTTGCTAGGTATGTAACGTTTTGGTTTGTAGGTTATTACTACCAGCATTATCATAACCCCCACAGCTCCTTCAGTAAACAATCATTATTATAAAGCATGATCAGCATCACTTTAAGTCAGGAGTAATATTACCATTTATTACTCCTTTCCTGCTGAAAGTAAACTTAGCGCTGTTGTAATCAGCTGGTGGTGACATGAAATCTGTGATGCAGGGTTGCCAATTTAATTACTTTGTAGCTAGGTATATTTTTTCTTCTATCTAGTGGTACAATTTAACATCTGGCAACATGAATTCTAGCTACTTGTTAGAGATTTTGGCAATTCTTAGATGATATTCTAGAGATTTAATAATATTTTTTTTCGATATTTTCCAGTGTTTACTATCTACTGACATTCTAACAAGTTTTGAGAACTAAACTGGTACAGTGGTAGAGTGTGCGTCTCACATGCTGGTAGAAGCAGGTACGCCTCCCGCCAAAGTTGTAAAAACTTTGGGAAGTGTTCACCAAGCCACTTACCACTGTGGTGGACGTAAGGGGTACTGTGGATGAACCAGTGTCACATGCTAGTATGCTTGCACCCAGTCGGCTTAGGCATGCTGATTACACTTGGTTCACAGACTACACATACATCCAAAGCCAGTCCAACACAACACTCACACTTACAAGCACTTCTCACCCTACATACAATCTCTGCAGAACACCACATGTTGGTGGAGTAGAGATACAGATACATAGACAAACATAAACTAGCGACATTGGTGATATAGACTTGGCAATCCTGCATCCACGGTGTCATTCGAGCGGGAAAATTTGTAGGCGAGGCACACATTTCAAAAGATGTTCTCTGCATTTAGTTGTTCACTAGGTTCAGCTTTACTTGTTCATGAAACAGCATGACACGTACGTACAGCAAAGGAGCATAAGCAGGTATCTTTATTTTTTATGGATTCAGGGAGTACAAGAGGAGATACCCAAACAGAAGAAGTCCAGGTGCTCGAGTTTTCTATAGTGTGCATCAGTATCTTCGCAACACAGGTAGTGTCAAGGAATTAATTTGTGGGCAGAACACGACGCACAAGATAAAAAAAAAAAAAAGACAGCTAATGCATGCCGTGCTAAAGAGTCCTGACATAAGTGCAAGAAGACTTTCATCATGTCTTCGTGTTTCTCACGCAACAGTCTGGAGGACATTCAAAAGGCAAGGTCTGAAACTATATAATTTACAGGATGTTCAATATCTTAAGCCTGTAGGTTTCGACAGATGCCTTGTGTACTGTACATGGCAAGAAAATAATTCCCAGATCGTGAAGTGCATCCTGTATACTGACAAAGCCATACTTACCCATGCTGGCCTGCGAAATACACACAGTGAACACTGGTGGTCGGAAGGAAAACCTCACAAAACAGCAGAAACCAACTTCCAACATCGATTTTCTCTTAATGCCTGGTGTGAGATCATACATGAACATTTGATTGGACCACACATCTTTGAAGATAGACTGACTGGGGATGTCTATGCAGGTTTTCTGATGAATGACCTTCGTGTACTCTTAGTTGTTCCTCTTGCTAAACGGCAGTGAATGATCTTTCAGCATGACGGTGCACCTCTACATTACAGCAGACAGGTTAGGGAGCACCTGGATCAAGCATTTCCCAATCACTGGATTGGTCGAGGAGGACCCCACCCATGGCCTGCTAGATCAGCCGACCTAATACCACTTGATTTTTATCTCTGGAGCCACATGAAGACATTTGTGTACAAAAGGAAAAGCAACAAAAACTTCTTGCATGAGTAATGGAAGCATCACAAGTGATCAAGAACAACCCAGCAGTTATGAGGAAGACGACCCAATCAGTGATGGAGTGTGCGTGATCATGCGTTGAAAGTGGTGGTGGACACTTTGAGCACGTTGTGATGCCTTGGCCTCATCACATAAGACCATCCAAACCAGAGAAGAACGAGAAGCAAAGGGTGCAAGGAGAAAGGCAACACCTAAAAATGCATCAAGTCTGTGCAGTAAATAATGTATAAATACTGGAAATAATCACCTTAACTGCTATAAACCTTACGACTGAGAGAGAGAGAGAGAGAGAGAGAGAGAGAGAGAGAGAGAGAGAGAGAGAGAGAGATTGGAGGAGGAGAAATGAGAGGAAGAGTGACAGTGATAATGAGAGAGCACCTTTTGTTCCAGCTTTACTGTATACTGCTTACTTTACCACTGTAAATACTCAGATGTTAAAGTAATACCATAAAAAAAAAACACTACCCTAATATACACCTTTCGTAGGCTATGTGGTTGTGTTGTTTTGTGAGAGAAAGTAACCCTAAATAACAGGAAAAATGAATAATGGAACAAGGTAAACGTGGATTTCGGGGGGAAAAAATGGACAAATTCCACCTTTAAAAACACACACACTAATCATGTTTCTTTATTGAATGAGTGTGTGGCTATTCTCACGTCATCACCAGCTGATTGCAAAGGTGCCTCGATTACATGCAGCAGAAAAGTTGTAATAAATAGTATTACTCCTGATTTAAAGTAACGCTAATCACGCTTTATAATAATGTTTCTTCATTGACTGAGCTGTAGATGTTATGATATTGATGATAGTATTATCCAGTTAACGAAAATAAAACTGGCAAACACACACCAGCCTCTCATCCCTCCCTACTGCCCTGCAGTCCTTATTTACAGTCGATTAGTGCAAAGAATTGCAGGATTGCATGAACTGATGTTTAAGAATCAATTAGACTATGTAAAGTTTCTTCTTAAAACTCGTTTGTACTGATAGGATATGGGATTTTAATGTACATTACGGGGTTTTGAAGGAATCTGAGTGTTAAGTGGAGGGAGTGTACGAAAATTTTCTGAAGGGAAGAAAAGGGTGTTAGACACGATAATAAAGAAGGTAGGAGGGGAGAAAGATAAAAATTACAAGTTGCTAGTGGAGATGGAAGAAAAAGTAAACAGATGAAACGAAGTTTTTAAGGATTTGTTGAACATAGAGACTGTAAGTAACACGAGTATAAAAATGGCTGGGTAAAGGAAGGAGATGAGAAGGGAGGAAGAGATCACCTGGATGAAAGCAGTGGAAGCAATAAAGTCAAAATGGGGAGAGCCCCAGGACTGATGGAATGTGTGGTGAAACTCTGAAACACGGGGGAGAGATAGTAGTAGAAATGATATAGACGATATGCACACTGCGTGGGAGGAAGGTAGAATCTTTGAGAATTGGAAATAATGTATAATTATTCTCCTACACAAAGGAAAGGAGATGAAAGAAGTGTGCTGCAATCACACAAATATTTGTCTTCTTAGTGTAACAGGAAAACTATATGGCAAGATACGTATTAACAGAGGTAGGGAAAAACAAGAGGAACTATTTGGAGAACAACAGGGAGGTTTTAGGAGGAGAAGAAGTTGTGTAAATCAGATTTTCATGCCAAATTTTTAGTGGGAAAGTTTATAGAGAGGAGGAAGTTGTATGTGGCCTTCATCGATTTGGAAGAAGCATATGACAGAGTGGATAGACAACGAGTATGGATAATAATAAGAATATATAGAGAAAACTGGTGATTATTGAATGCCGTGACGAGTATGTTGAGGGCGCTACGGCTGCAGTACATGTGGCTGGTCAACTTTGGGACTTTTTCTGTCTGAATGTTGGATTGAAACAGGGATGTGTCATGTTTAAATGGTTCTTCAACCAGTTTATGGATGGAGTTATAAAAGAGTTACAAGGTAGGGCAGTGAAGGTCGGAGTGGCAGTAATGAGAAAGGGCAGCATTTGTAAACTTCTGTTCATTTGTTTGCAGATGCTGCTTTATTGTTAAGTGAAGACGGAGGGGAACTGCAAAGCTTCGTGAATGAGTCTGGCAGAGTGTGTAAGAAACGGAATCGAAAGGTGAATGTAGGGATGAGTAAAGTTGTTGTCTTTCAAAGTCACTAAATGCAAGTGAGGCTGGATGGTGAGGAAATGGAAATTGTTAGTGCATTTAAATACTTGGGTAGTTTGGTGAGTAAGGATTAAAGTTTAGAGGAGCAAGTTCTTGAAAGGGTTCAAAAGGAAAGAAAGGTTGGCAGTTCTTTGTAAACAGCAATGTGAAACAGGGAAGTGAACATGGATGTAAAAAAGTCACTGCGTGATAGTATTGCGATACTAACTCTAACGAATGGAAGCGATGCTTGGACCTTGTTGAAAGGACACAAGTCATGAGTGAGAGCAGTGGAAACGAGTTATTTGAGAGAAACGTGCGGAGGCGGTGGCTGAATCGGTAGAAAGGCGATCTGAAGTCCTAACGGAACCAGGTTCGAATCCCGGCTGGGGCAGGGAACAGTTTAAGGATTTGAATTTCATAAAAGCAGACTTTCCTGATCTACCAGAAGACCCGCCGACATGTAAAAGTACTTGTACCCCCGCTAATACCAATACACAAGTCCTGTATGAGACAGCCCTAGCATGTATTCAGTGTGGACGGTGGGTGTTGGCGCCGAAGTGGTGACATGTGGAGGTGTAGGGGGACTACTGGGCCTTGGGATAGGCCAGTACCCCCAAGAAATAGGCCTTGAAGCCTTTGCCCAGAGTTGGACACATAAAAAAAAAAGTTACATGGAGAGACAGACTGACAAATGATGAAGTGAAGAGCACTGTAGTTTGTATGGGAATGTGATACAATGCGCTAGGAGAAATACACTGAGGTGGTTGACCATGTGAAGAGGATGGAGAGTGAGAGACTAACAAGGAGAGGGAGGGAGATTCCGAGGATGACATGGAGGAATGGAGCAGACATGTATATACGAGAGGGGTGTGTGAGATAGGATGAGGGCAGGGAAAAAGTAGGGGACAAGATGATATGGAGGCGATTTGTTTGTGTTCACCCCTTATGGGATTAAGGCTTCTGGCTATATATAGATATGTAGTATATGACTAAAATGGAGTAACATCACACTGAACAATAAAACAATATGACTTATAGTTACGTATATTCTGTTTTTCTTCCTTTTGATATACTGTTTTAATTTTTTGTGCCCTGTATGAAGACAAACTTGCTTCTCTTGCTCTCTCCTCCTTCCCGCCCAGTCCCTCATACCGCAGCTCCCTCCAAGTCTCGCTCGCAACTGCAAGCCAATAGTCAGTGTTTAGAGCTGCCGAGACGACTTGCCAAAACAGAGTGTCCTACAGGCATACAACGGGTTGTGCCTATTTTAGATGGCCTGCATGATCATCGGATAATTTGTGCCATGATAGTTAACCCTTTCGCGCACGGTAACGCGATTCGCGTTACATATGATGGGCTGTGTTCGCGCACATGGACGGAAATCGCGTTTTAAAGCGAAAAAAAAATAACCAAAAATAAAGTTTTTGGCCGATTTGCGTGAAATTTGGGTGCATTCTAGCGGCCGCGCGTCTCTTCCGAGGCAAGTCATTGGCCACTCTGTCAGGGGTATAGGGGGGTTGTCCGGAGCTAGGCAGAGCAGTATCTGACAAGCAGGCAAGCTGTGAGGGTGCGCGAGTGTGTGTCCCTTTAAATCTTACTAATTCTCCCTCCTCCCGCCCGAGGCAAAGCCCCTGTTAGACTCAGTGTTATAATAGATTATTTGTGAGCATATTTTGACATGATTATGTTGGTGGGACATAGATTTATAACTAGAAAAGCACTGTTGTTCGTTATCAGCCGTTAGGCCTACCAGCGATAAAGTGTTCACTGTGGCGGGGTTACACCACTCCCTCCTCCCTCACACCTTCCTTTGACCTCCGTTTGCTCGATAACTATTGGGCTAATCGATTTCCTGTAAGGACCATGATAAAGATCAGTGAATTCTACGTATGAATAAAACACCTATGTAATTTATATAATGAAAAGTCCTTGTTACATAGGCGATATTATAACGGTTTTTGTCCGTCCAAGAGGAAAGTGCACCGCGGCCGCGAGTACCCTGTAGTTTTGTGCGATTTACTCGGGAACTATGAGGCGTATCAAAATATAACGGTTATCAGGAGAAAGCTCATGAAATTCTACATAAGATTATGTAATAAAAACATGAGGTGGGCGAGAAAACTTCTGAGCTAGAGGTCCCTGAAAAAAAACATTTTTTTAAAAAAATGGCTTTTAGTTTTTGGCTATTTTCTCAAAACCTACAAATCACATCACAACCGGACAAACTCATTTGAAAGCTAATGAAATTCTCTATCAAAACGTCTAAACATTTTTCTGTATGATGAAAAACATTCGAACGACGATGTTGGGAA
>JAGKTI010042429.1:0-10110 GCA_018397915.1 Birgus latro
GTAAGGAACTGCACCCTTTTAGTCCTAGTATTCAAGATTCAGCATATATAAGCGAAGAAGAAGGAACCAAAGGCCAGGGGCCAGCAAATTGTTCCTTCCAAGAAAAAACAAAAAGTTAGAGAGCCAAACTCAAGATTTGTTCATTCCGAGATGCCTGAACACACTTCGTTTGAAAGACTGGAGATCATCGGCAGTAGGAAATACAGAGGGAAACAGCTCCAGAGTTGACCTGTTGCTTATATGGAGGACTGCGAGTAACGGTTAACTCTTCCATTAGAGAGTTGGACAGAAAAGGGATGAGAGTTTGTTGCCAGACAGATGGTACGCGCCCGCCGTATTGGTGGAGGGATGCAAGCAACCAGTTCAGAGGAGCGGTAACCATTGAAGTAGCTATAGAAAAAAGATAAGGTTGCAACAGTGCGGCAAAGAGACAAAGATTGAAGAGAGCCAGTGAGAGGAGGAGAGTCATTGAGACGAAAAACCTTTGACTCCACCTTGTTGTGAAGAGCTGTATGTGCGGAGCCTCCCCACACGTGAGACTTGTACTCTGCACAGGGGCGATTAAAACCTGTGTATAAATCAACAGCTGAGCAGGGGTAAAGAAGGCATGAAGTTGTCTTAGGACACCCAATCTCTTGGAAGCATATTTAACAAGAGAGGTAATATGTTCTTTCCAATATAAATCCCGAGAGAATGAAGCCCCAAGTATGTTTAAAGATGATGCAGGATTGAGCTGGATATTGCTAAATATTAGAGGGTACTCCTGTGGAAGACTGTGTCGGGTTGATAAATGTAAGAACTGAGTTTCTGATGCATTAAAATAAACAGGATTGCTTTTTCCCCAATCAGAGTTATGAGTCAAGTCATTCATAAGGAGTGTCATAGCTTCATCCCTTGTTTGTTGAAGTAACTGCTGAGATGAGTGCTATGGGAAACATAGAAAGGTGAAAAGTGGTAATCAGCGTATGTGTGAATAGGGTTAGATGTACAGCTTAGAAGGTCGTTGATGAATAAAAGGGAGAGAGCCCTGAGGAACACAACTATTGATAGCTCTGAGAGAAGAACGGTGACCGTATCGCAGCTACAGAAGGACAAGAAAGGAAACTAGAGATGAAGGCACAGATAGAGGGATAGAAACCGTAAGAGGGCAGTTTGAAAATTAAAGATTTATGCCAGACTCGATCGAAAGCCTTTGAGATATCAAGTGCAATGGCAAAGTCAAAGTCCCGAAAGGAGGATGACCAGGAGTCTGAAAGGTAGGTGAGAAGATCGCAATTGGAGCGTCCCTGACGGAACCCAGACTGACTAACAGAAAGACAGTTGTGATAGGATTTTTTTTTGTTTTGTTAAGAATAGACTCGAAAACTTTTGAAACACAGGATATTAAAGCAATTGGGCAATAGTTAGAGGGTTGAGAATGGTCACCTTTCTTTGGGACATACTGCATGAGAGCAAACTTCCAGCAAGAAGAAAAGGTACAAGTTGATAGACAAAGGCGAAAGAGTAACCTAGGCAGGCTGTATGAACAGAAGCATAGTTCTTGAGGGCAACAGGAGGGACCCCATCAGGCCCATATGTCTTATTAATATTAAGCCAGTGATGACAGAAATCACATCAATTGAAGACATTTTAATGTCAGCCATGATGAAGTCAGAGGGGGGAAGTGATGGAGGAACAGCGTCGGAATTGTCTAAGGTGGAAATGGAGGAGAAAGTCTGTGCGAAGAGTTCTGCTTTGTCAGTAGAAGAAATACCTTCGGATCCATCAGAGTGAGAAAAAGGATGGATGGATGATGAGGTAAAGTTGTTAGAAAGGTTTCTGGCAAGGTGCCAGAAGGAGCATAAAGAATTCGAGTTGGAGAGTTCAGAGCATTTAATACGAATGAAATTATTTTAAGCTGAGCGAATAACAGACTTAGCACGATTCCGGGCAGAAACATAAAAAAGATGAGATTCAGGGGTGGGTTCTCTGGTACCTTTTGCAGGCCTTCTCTTTGTTGTGGACAGCATTAGAACAAGCGTGATAAAACCATTTTTATTTTTTTTCACTAGTCAAAGGATATAAGAAAGGACTGAATGCCTCCACGTCCGAGAGAATAATCTCCGTAATGCACAAGGCACACTCAGATGGCTGTCGGCCAAGGAAGCAAGAATCATTCCAGGGAAAAACAAAAAAGTATTGCCTTAGGGTCTCCCAGCCAGCAGCTCCAAAGTGCAACAACCGACGCTTCTTGGGAGGGTCCATCTGCCTTACTGGAGCGATAGGGCTGGTAAAGGTGATAAAACTGTGATCGGAGCAGCCCAGCGGAGATGAAAGATTTACAGCGTGAGCAAAACGTTTAGCTGTGAAGAAGAGGTCAGCAATGTTGGAACTCTCTTCAAGGCGGTCAGGGATACAGGGATACAGCTGCTCTAGGTCAATGAGGACAAAAAAGAAAAAAAATGTAGGTTTGTTCACCAGATGGATCAATGAAAGGAGAGTAGTGATGGGGGTTTTAAAAGAGAATGCCTAGCTCTTTCTGTTCGAAATTTCTCTTCTGAGCAGAATAAAACTATTTATACGCAGTTCAGATAAAATATAAAGAACGCATTCTGACTGATGAGATTGACATGTTTGGACTGCTTCTTGTCGAGTGTACATTTACCACCAAAAAACCTGTTAGTTCTCCATTTTCTTTCTTCAGGGGCTTCAAAATCAGGTTCGTAAGAAAACGTAATGCGCACTAGTAATACTGATCTACAGCTCAACAAAGCCAACAGTGTCGGCTGTTACAGACAGTCCTGACTAATTACTCAGAATCCATGGGAAGAGAAGCGAGAGAGACGATAGAACTTTTGATCCCGACTGTACAGTATGTGCTTTGGCCGCATTTTAGCCTGCATAGGAAATTTCGTACAACCTCTCCATTCGCGATTTTTTTTTCTGCATAATACATCTTCTTTCCTTCTTGCACGTTACCGAAGAGTAACATCAGAGAATATCAAGGTGTAATATCCGCAATGAATATGTAGCTAATATACTGGTGTTACGAAGCCTTCAGTGCAAAATAGAATACGTCCCTAAAAATGATCCTAAAGTTTACCATCTTTCTTGAGCATAAGTTGAGCTTAAGACTGCTTGTTTCTTCACGTACCTTTACTCATACAGCTATTAAACATTTCACAACCAAACTACGGTGAATATCGGCGTGAAAATTGTGGAAAGCAAAGCGATTTATAACGACGGTACATTCCAAGGGTGCTTTGTTTATCCTGCTTATTATGAGTCTTAATAAATGCGACCTTGGGTAGCCTCAGTAACACCCAGCCTTCAGTTATTCACTCAGTTGAATAAAGTCTTTTGGCATTAAGTGGAATTTAAAATCACAGTTGTCACAAGGATGGCAGGGTTAATGAATCTCGTACATACTACCACTAGCTTGATGTCAACATGTAATCTAATAGTACTTACGTAAAAAATGTATATATATTTGTTGACCCTCTTATGGTTGGGACAGCTCCATAATTGTTAATGCAACTTGCATCAGACGATTTTATGCGGCTGTGAGTGGGTCGTAGGAGTTTTTGATTTAATATTTCACTAATAACCCTTTCACGATGAGGAGATATCTAGTATTTTATTCCAGCTAACGACCGACGTTTTTATTCAGCTGATAGTGAGTCATAGGAGCCTGTGAGTTAAAACTGTCGTCATTTAACCCTCCCATGGTCGAGACAATTCTATAGTCCTTTTACCTTCACTTGGCCTAGATTTCTGTCCTGTTGCAACCTATAGTGTTGCTCAGTGGCAAAACAACACAAGGATATGGATATACATCTTTTCCATAGCACTTCTTCGTGGCCAGCATCATAATCTAAGGTCAGTCTGTTCTTACGTCTCAGCATTCATGATGGAGAGGTGGGAATTTTAGGCCAAGTTAGAATCAGAAGGGTATAGTATTTTATTCTAGTTAACTACAGACGATTTTATTTAACTGAGTGTGAGTCATAACATCTTGAAAATGCTAAGGTTTCCGTCTTATTCTAGTGCTAATTTCTTTTTACATCTCAGTGGCTACATGAGATAATAGTACAGTTCTATATCCTTTCCGTACGGTAACTCTTCTTGTGACTTGAACCATTTGCCATCATAACCACGATACAGCTTTCTATATCCCTTCCTAATCACCTCTTCGAGACTAGCACCTCATTAATAATACTGTCTCTTGTTGCAGCTCATTGACAAAGTAAAACGAGACTACGGTTCTGTACCCTTTCCACAACACTCCTTCGCGACTAGCACCATTTTCTCTCTCTCTTGCTACAAGTCAGCATGATAGGGAACTTAAGGCCAGGCTGAAGTAGACAGAGTGTAATTTCTAGTAATATTTCTACCTTGAGTCAACATGTATGAAAATGAAAATAATATTACTGCTCACAACAAAATAAAGTAAGTTCACCTCACCATTGCATAAAGCAACTTTTGTGCAATGGAATGGGTAAAGGATTTTCTCAGTATGTTTACAACATAACCTTCCTCCTTCACCCCCCTCGCTCTCTCGCTCCGTCCCTTCCCCCCCATCCTCTCTCTCTCTCTCTCTCTCTCTCTCTCTCTCTCTCTCTCTCTCTCTCTCTCTCTCTCTCTCTCGTAACGACGTGTGCACTCCTTACCTATTATTTTTAATTACATTTATTTCCCTAGCCTTTTCCATGGCAGAGTTGTATGAAGTTTGTGCATTCTAATATGCTTCGTCACACGCAGTCCACGGTCCATATTCTCGTCGGTTTAAGGAAGCTTTGTAACTCCTTTTCCTAAGAGATTTATATTTCTTTTTACATCTTACTGTCCTAGTCGGTGTTATTTAAATCATTTTAATATCGCCATATTCTGCACAAGTACGTGCAAAACGATATTAGCCGGCCGTATCTAAAAATAAATAAGTAGGGAAGAGGTGTTAGGGAGCTTCTTTAATCGCCAAAAATACTAGCCCACATTGCGCTTTCTCTTCTGTTCTTTTTTTTCTTTTGTTTCGCTACTACGGATCTATTCTTTTTAAGTTAGGAGAGACACCGTGCACTGACGGGATTAATGAAGTTATGTAAGTAACTTCTCCGATGTAAAATAAATATTCTAAGCTGAATAAAATCGCCCGGATATATATTATGCTATGTTTTATTTCATCAACCAAATAGTTTAGTATCTCCATGAGTGAGGATGAACGTATAAACAGGCAGTCTTATACATCTGAAAGTTGCATGGAACCACTGTCTGACTAACTTCTTTATTTCTGCAACATTCGCGGCCTTTCCTCTAACTTTCGCTCTGTTGAGCACCACCTCTCCTCCTCTAAACCTCACCTTATCTTCCTTACGGAGACTTAGCTGTCTGAGGCAACTGACAGCAAACCCTTTTCTGTATACTCCTACTTTCTCTATACTCATTTCAAAGCAAAAGGTGGCTGTTGTGTATATGTACGCAATGATCTATCTTGGTCCTGAACTTGATTCTTCTGAATTCTCTGCTCTCTGGCTTCGGTTGTCCTGTCATTCTCTGACTAAATATATCTGTGCTGTTTACTTATCTCCTAATTCTACTGACTATCACAAATTCTTTGACTATCTTACTACTACGATGGAACATTTTCTATCCATTTCTCCTTTCTCTGAAATCTCCATTCTAAGAGATTTCAATGTTCACCACCACCTCTGGCTCTCCTCTCCTTTCACTGATCCATCTGGTGAACAAGCCTACATCTTTTCTATCCTTAATGACCTAGAGCAGCTTGTACAGCACCCTACCCGTATCCCTGACCGCCTTGGAGAGAGTTCCAACATACTTGATCTCTCCCTGACATCTAATCCTTCTGCTTATACTGTTAATCTTTGCTCTCCTTTGGGCTCCTCCGATCATAACCTTATTACCTTAACCTGTCCTATCGCTCCGGTATGGCCTGTGGACCCTCCAAAGAAACGTCGTCTGTGGCACTTTGGAGCTGCGGATTGGGAGGCCCTCAGGCAGTACTTCTTTGATTTTCACTGAAATGATTATTGCTTCCACGGCCGTGAACCATCTGAGTGTGTGCTTTGCGCATTACGGAGGTTATTCTCTCGGGCATGGAAGCATACATTCCTTTCTCATATCCTTTGACTAATGCAAGAAAGCCTTGGTTTAATCACGCTTGTTCTAATGCTGTCCGCAACAAGGAGAGGGCCTACAAAAGGTACCGGAGCCAACTCACCCCTGAATCACATCTTTTTTATGTTTCAGCCCGGAATCGTGCTAAGTCTGTCCTTCATCTGTACTAAATGCTCTCAACTCTCAAACTCGAATTCTGCCCGCTGCTTTTGGCACCTTGCCAAAAACCTTTCTAACAACTTTACCTCATCATCCTTCCCTCCTCTTTTCCACTCTGATGGCTCTCTTCTACTGATAAAACAAATCTCATCGTTCAGACTTTCTCCTCCAATTCCACCTTAGTCGATTCCGGTGCTGTTCCTTCGTCACTTCCTCCCTCTGACTTCCTCATGGCTGACATTAAAATTTCTTCAGCTGATGTACTTTCTGCCATCACTGGCCTCAATACTAACAAGGCATATGGGGCTGATGAAGTCCCTCCTGTTGTCCTGAAGAACTGTGCTTCTGTGCTTACACCCTGCATAGGTAAACTCTCTCGCCTTTGTCTATCAACTTGTACCTTTCCTTCTTGCTGGAAGTTTGCTATCATTCAGCCGGTCCCAAAGTAGGGTGATCATTCCCAACCCTCTAACTATCGTCCAGTTGCTTTAACATCTTGTGCCTCAAAAGTTTTCGAGTCAATTCTTAACAGAAGAATTTTGAAGCATCTTTCCTGTCACAACCTTCTTTCTGATCGTCAGTATGGGTTCCGTCAGGGACGCTCCACTGGCGATCGTCTCACCTACCTTTCAGACTCTTGGTCATCCTCCTTTCGGGACTTTGGCGAAAACTTTGGCGTTGCACTTGACATCTCATAAACTTTCGATCGAGTCTGGCACAAATCTTTAATTTCCAAACTGCCCTCTTACGGCTTCTATCCTTCTATCTGTACCTTCATCTCTTGCTTCATTTCTTGTCGTTCTATAGCTGCTGTTGTAGACGGCCATGGCTCCTCTTTTAGATCTATCAACAGTGGTGTTCCTCAGGGCTCTGTCCTATCGCCAACTCTCTTCCTCTTATTCATCAATGACCTTCTAAGCTGTACATCTAACCCTATCGACTCATATACTGATTACTCCACCCTTCACCTTTCCATTCGGTTCCCACAACGTCCCTTTCAGCAAGTACTTCAACAAACAAGGGATGAGGCTATGGCACACCTAATGTCTGACTTGGCTCGTATCTCTGATTGGGGTAAAAATAATCTAGTTATTCTTAATGCAACAAAGACTCAATTCTTACACCTATCAACCCGGCAAAATCTTCCACAGGAGTACCCACTGATGTTTAATAATATCCAGCTTAATCCTACTTCATCCTTGAACATGCTTGGGGTTTCATTCACTCGTGGCTTATCTTGGAAAGATCATATTACATCTCTTGTAAAATTTGCTTCAAAGAGATTAGGTGTGCTGAGCCGACTCCGTACCTTCTTTATTGCTGCACATTTGTTAAGGTTATACACGTGATTTACTCGCCCCTGTGTAGAGTACAATTCTCATGTGTGGAGAGTCTCCCCACATACAGCTCTTCTCAATAGGGTGGAGTCAAAGGCTTTTCATTTCATAAACTCTCCTCCTCTTACTGATTCCTTTCAACCTCTGTCTCTTCGCCGCACTGTTGCATCTTTATCTCTCTTCTATCGCTACTTCAACGGTCACTGTTCCTCTGAACTGTCTGCTTGCATCCCTCCACCTCTACGACGGGCACGTAGCACCCGTCTAGCAACAAACTCTCATCCCTTTTCTGTCCAACTCTCTAATGCAAGAGTTCTCCCATCCTTCACTTATGCAACAGGTCAACTCTGGAACTGTCTCCCTCTGTCTGTATTTCCTACTTCCTATGATCTCCAATCTTTTAAACGCAGTGTGTCCAGGCATCTCGAAATGATCCGATCTCGAATTTGGCTTTTTTTTTTTTTCTTGGAAGGAACGGTTTGCGGGCTCCGGCCTTTGGTTCCTTTTTCCAAGCATAAAAAAAAAAAAAATCTCAGGCTAAAGAAAGTTTATCAGTGTCGTCCTTGACACCTCAGAGGCATTCAACATCTGTTTGTTTTTCACTTTTTGCTGGCAATTCAGTCTTTTCTTAGCTTACTTATTTCTCCCAGAACACCACGTCATATATTCTTGCAATCTGCAGAGGACATTATTCATCTTAAGATATACTTGTTTCGAACTGGAGGGGTTAGGTGTAGCTTTCATCAGCTTCTTGGCAGATACATGGGGCTTTCTTAAGAGATAAAATCGACAGGAAAAAGCAGCATTAGAAGAAAAAAAAGGGGGGGGGGCATTTCAATGAAAGGGATTAAAGTTTTCCTCCTCCGCCCTGTTTTAACCCCATCTGAACGAGGATGACTTATTTTACTCTAGCATCCATCAGAATATATACTTAGATTAGGTGACACCTCTCGTACTGATGAGGTAGAAAGCACCTCATTACCCTTAGTTGTAACATGGCGTCGTTTTTACTTTTTTTTTTTTTTTTTTTTTTTTTCAAGAGACCAACTTTGAGCATAGATCTGATAGTTCTCTCCTTAAGCTGCAGCAATCCTCATTACGTACTACACTGCGTCACTTGTCACTAATACCCGCCACCAATACTGAATACATGCTGCGACTGTCTCATTCAGGACTGATGTATTGATATAAGCGAATGTGTTTTTAAGGACAGGTCGGTGAACGTAAAAGCTCATCAAAATTTTTATGCACAGTATGTTTATGACACAAATCTTAATTCATCCTGTCTGTCTGTCTGTCTGTCTCTCTCTCTCTCTCTCTCTCGTAGCCACACACTCTTCTTTGTTCTGACTGCCACTTTTGTCTGTTATATTTATCTTCCAATCTCTTTTCCTGTTAGAGTTGTAAGACTGTTGTTCACTGTTATTGTAATTTTTTACATTAAAAAACTCAGTAAATTAGAGTACTCTAAATATGTGAAAAAAAAACAAGTATTTTAGAGAACATCCCTGATTATTGAGTGCAATGTAAATCAGACTGATAATTATTATTATTATTATTATTATTTTTTTCATAAAACTGGTACTATAAATTCTGCAAAGCTGGCAAATAAGCTTCACAGATAGGAATGTAATTATGGTAAGGAATTTTCACCATTTAAATGAGAACTTAACAGAGAAGAATGTAAAAATGCTACATATAACGAGGACCACCTGCGCTTCTGACACAAGTTACATACACCTGTTGTTGTTGTGTTTGTTGTTGTTGTTGTTGTTGTTGTTGTTGTTGTTGTTTGTCATACATTATGGCCTTCTGAAAATCCCTTCTTCAGTTCATTAAAAAAAATTCTTTCTTGTTCGTACATGCACATTCCGTTCTTATCCATTTTGTTTGTTCTTTACTAAATCATTTTTTCTAATAAGTAATCTAGCAATCTTAATCCCTTAATCTCGGCTGACGACTTGCCTGTGTTATTGTGATTAACGCCAAACAGTTTAACTTGCCTCTGGGAAACCCGAGGGCTGAGGTTAATCTCTCCTTCTGTTTGTAGTTTTGGGCATTCAGTATTTCCTTTTCCTGTCCAATTCCTTGTTGCACACGAACTCCACATCTCTTCTATTTCTCTCACTTCCTCTAACTTCACAACTTCCTCTTCACCTGCACCTCCTCCTTATCATCATCACCATCATTGTGTAAGTGGTCTTACGTATTCCAGTATTTCCTTCCTGGTCTGCTCTTGGAAGTGTTGCCATACACAGTTATAGAACTACTTGTTGTGTTCCCTTTATGTCGCTTGGCCTCTTCTTTGCCAGCATTAGCCTAACCGCTTCACTCCAATTATTATGTTACGATTTGTTGCTATCAGCAGACGATATTCAACTTAACGATGAATTTCTAATACTGTAAAGCTTAGTGAAGGTTATATTTAACGCCTCAATAAAAAAAATATTAGCTGGATCAAATTGTCAGGAGTCTGGATGAATATAACAAGATCAAAAGT
>JAGKTI010042431.1:0-10109 GCA_018397915.1 Birgus latro
GGAAGGCCTTTGGTATGAGTCTGCCCAACACCAGAAACCTGCACCCTATGTCGAACATATGTAGGCAAACGTGAGGACGAGGAAGAGGAAAGTTTTCCAACACTCCTCCTCTGAGGTGGCACAACCAGTTTGCTTGGAAGGTGGCTTGGAGGCCGTCCTTGGTGATGTAGGATGGCCAGTGCCACCATCAGAAACCCCACAAGTGGAAGTAGAGTGCACAGGATTACAGCCCTGTGAGGATAATGTCCTTTGCCTAGCAATTGAAGCCCCAGCGATCTGTCCAACACCATCCCCAAGTAGGAACCTGGACACAGGTGGACCATCAGTGTCAGCTTTCACCTGGCTAGACCCCTCAGCCTCCAGAGCAGAGGGGATAGGAGAGAGGTTGACACAAGAGTCAATAACAGAGACCTTAGGTGTCTGGTCTTCAGGCTCAGAGGATTCTGAAAAACCGTGGTGATGTTTGCCGAGTACAGATAGAGCCAGAGCCATAATGGACAAGGCGAGAGAAGGAGTGACGTCAGAGTCGACATCCGCTACCACCATGGAAGTGTACAAACCGTCAGATACCGAAGTGGGGGCAGAAGCAGTCGGAGGATATGGTGGGCAGTCATCAGTCTCACAAACAGTATTAACTCTGGGAACAGCATCCTGCAAATCACTGGTTGAAGGAGTGGGCACTGGAATAGGTCAAGGCTGTCTCTGAGACACAGGGCGGTGCACTGGCCTTCCAGAAAGGACAGAGGCATAAGTAACCTCGGGTTGAAATAAGAGAGTCTGGGCCACCCTCTTTGCTTTTTGAAATGATATGCTATCATGTATGTGAATGGTCAAAATCTCCTTAACCAGGTAGTATCTACAATATTTTCTAGAAGGCATGGCATGATGACTACCACAGTGATAGAATTTAACCCGTCACGTCCCGACCGATTTCCAACCTACGATACCACAAAATCCCGAGCATTTTTCGATTTTTTTTTTATTGGTTCAAACCTTCGCTTTTGGTGAGATACATCGAAAATTCATAGAGAAATCGCGATCCTGTGTTTAAAACTGTTGATACCGGTGTCATGCAACCTTAGATTTTCCTTCTTTTTCAGGGCATCTGGCTAAAGAAAACGAGCTATGCATGGGTTAACTGATTCAAGCCACTTTCATTTACGTATTTATTTATGTATTTGGTACGAATTTATGTGTAGAAACAGACTATATTGGTTTTCACACATTTATATAGGCAATAGAAGCATTATTCAGTCACCAAACACACCCTCATATGGCATCTTCCTTTATGACATAACCACCTTATCACTTTTGTTTGTTCCTTGCTCTAGCTTCTTTATTTCTTTGTCCTCCACCTCAGGAATCACTTTCACAGTGAATTTCGTCACTGGAGAGAACGTGGTGCAACATACCTTTACTAGCCAGCTGTCGGGAAGCCGACATGCATCCCCTCGGGCAGATGTAAGGCTCACAGCTGTTACAGGTGTGCAGGTGACACCGCCTGCCGGACGTGAGTTTAGGATGAAACGCGGACAGGGGAGAAAGAGTAGAGATTCGATGGATTCTGTGTACAGCTGTGGGCAATGTAGGGAGGTGGAATAAGGAAGGGAGGTTGAGAGGAAGAAATAAATGGAGGAAGGAGGAGGGAGAGATAGAGAGAAGGAGTAATGATGGTGTTGGTCAAGTTGTTTACACAGGAAAAGTGTTGGCTAGGCAGTTCAGACCGTGAGAGCGTGAGCTGACTACGGGATATTGCGGTGTGGGAACCGAGCTGACGCAGCGAGTCTGATAGGGCCTCTACGGTGGATGAAGCGGGTGAGATGTGGGTGACGGCGTTGGGTGAGTGGGTGAAGTCATCACCCACCACACACCACATGACCCGCTGGCGAACATCGGCAACTTTCTGAGGCCAGATAGGGCTAGAGAGTTCAGTTCAGACTAGAGCCTGGAGGAGAGTCCTAGTGAACGGAGGCAGCCCGGCGTGCTTGGTGCAGAGACGTCGCTGTATAGCCAACGTAAAGTTCCAGGGAGTCAGCAATGCGAGCACTACTGGTAGTCAGTGAAAGTACATGCTTTGTGACCGCGGGTACAACCGACTAGCAGTGCTATTTTATTTGTCTGTCGTCTGGGAAACAGTGTAAGGACTCCTAGTTTGAAATGGAAGGAGTTAAGATTTTAAATGTTTAAGTGTGTTTTTCTTATACTGATGTAACAGTGATTTCATATATATGAGTGAGTGCTATATATATATAACAGCACCAGTGATTTTTTACAAGACTGGCTTTGCTTTATTAAAATAGTGTTAGTATTCAAGTGACTTAAGAGTAGACGTGTATGTGCGGTTTTTTGGCACATTTGCACGTGAAGTGAAATGAGGTGGGAATTACCTCAGAGTTATTTGTAGATTTTTATAAATACTATTTTGTAATTAAAGCCTAGAAAAGCCATATTACTTTTTCACTTCTTCCAGTTCCCAGTTCTAAGTACATGTGTGTAGTGGCATGTTAGTGAAGTCCCCCATGTCGCGCGTTGCCAGTGTCGAGGCGGATTTAGACCACGTTACCATTCACTATTAAATACGGGAGAATATATTCCCGAGAAATACCGTAACGACACCTGGGTAGCGGTGCGACATTTTGGTGGCAGCGGTGGGATGACCGTGCCACAGTGCTGCGACATTTTAGTAGCAGCAGTTTGGGATCACTCACAGAGCTGCGACATTTTGGTAGCAGTGGTTTGGGGTTATTCCCAACTTTGAGTAATTAAAGGAAATAACTTAAGGGAACTGGAAGGAAGAAATAGTGAATCGTGAATATTCTTCTTTTTAATTTGTTCTGTAATGAGTGATTTTGATTGGGAGGACGATCTAAACCCAGTTGAGGAATTACTTGATTCAGACGATTCTGACTCTGTTCCTGCAGATTCTGACTCTGTTTCTGACGACTCTGACACAGAAGACTCTGACGAAATGACTTCAACACCTGTTAACCCTCACCCTTCGAGTACTACTGGAGCAGAAATAGCTCAGTTATCCCAGCAGCTATCTCAGGCGATCTCAGATAATAGTAAGAATCCCATACAACAATTGGGGGCCATGAAATATTTTTGTAGTTCAAAGTTTCGCTCCTCACCGGAATATCCAGGAAAGAGACTGGAGCCAGATGTTATGATCTGGTTAGGTGATATAGAGATGAGGACAAGTGATGCCTCGAAGTGGACTACAAAAGGGAGAATGGAGGTAGCTAGGACGTTTTCACTTGGTCCTGCACAAGAGATTATGGAGATTTTAATTCGGGACTCTAATGATGAGTGGGATAGTTTTAAAGATCGTGTGAAGGACCAATATTACACTGAAGAAAGTCTAGAAACGTTGCACCGGGAGTTACTTACGGCGAAGCGGAACCCCGGGGAAATCCCACTTCACTATTTTTACAGGTTACAGAGCCTGGGAGATAGGATTGTGACGTTGAATCATATTTTCCGGGAATCAGTGAATCTCATCATTGTGAATAATTTTCTGGACATGTTCCCAAAGCAGTATGTTGCACATGTTCCACAGGGCAGGTACAGTAACCCAGTAGAGGTAGCGAAGGAAGGAGTCAAGTGGGCAGAGAAGACGAATTCGCCTCTGTCAGAAGAAAATGTATTAAAGGAAAGGAGACAGGGAACGATAGCTAGTGTGAACCCGAGTGCAGGCAGTGTTAGTGCATCGCCGAGGCCAAAGGTTCAGCCGAACACTGGAGCGAGAAATCGTACGAATGTGAATGGCGGCATGGACGCTCAGCAGAGGGATGCTCAGCAGAGTTCACGCGGTGCCACTTTCCGTGATAATGATGGATGCCGTCGGTGTGGAAAGTCAGGGCACTTCGCCAAACGGTGTCGTGCGGACAGGCCCCTCCAACGGGGGAAATACGATCATTTGTCACAGGAGCAGAGGAGGAGGATTAAATGTTTTCGTTGTTTCATGACGGGCCATCGTGCTGAGCACTGTGCGGTCCGTGTGGAAAATCCTGGACAGTCGGTAGCTAGGTGCAGGGAATGTCAGAGTACTACGCATAGTACAGACCAGTGTAATGGGAAAAGGACTAAGTCACCCGAGGAAGAAAAAAAAAGCCGGACGAATCGGGTTGGGGAACTTAGTCGTTGTCACAACGACTGATGAAGTAGCGAAGCTGGCGGTGGTTAGAGGCGTGTGTGGAAGTTTACATTGTGAGATACTCCTGGATACAGGAGCTTGTAAATCTTTGATCAGCCAACAGACCTATGAAATTGCGTCAGGGCCTGATACTGATATCCGACCTTATCGAGGCGGTGGGTTGGTGTCCGCTAGCAGTGATGCAATGGACATATTGGGATTGGTGAATTTCCAGGTAGAATTAGGTGGCAGGAAATATGATCAGGAATTTGTGGTAGTGAGGGACTTACCCTCAGCCGTTTCCATAATTTTGGGAGTTGATTTCATATTCGCACACAGCCTAAGTATCACCGCCAACCCGCTATGTATAAAAGTCGGGGAGGAGGAACTTGATTTGGTGACCGAGGGAGGGAGTGTTTCTCGTGTAGAGTTCAATTCTTCCTTTGTGATAACTGAGATAGTTCTTTCATCCGAGGAAAGTGAGGAAGTGGATTTTGTGACAAGTCAGTGTGTCACGAATGGAACAGACATTCTGGAACCTTATACATATGGAGCAATAACGTTAAAGACAGCGTTAAGTGAGTGGGAGGTAGGAATGTTTACACCAAACACTGGTAGTTTGATTGCGGCGGTGTTATGGCCTGGTATTGTAAGTCCAGTGGATAATGAAGGAACAGGGGAAGGAACATGTTTTACTGTTGCGTATGCGAATTTAACCCCTGACCGGATAATTATAGATGGAGAATTTAAGGTAGGCACCGTATCCCCTTACGAGGAAGTCAGGTGGGGGGAGGAGGAAGTGAGTCCAGAGGGAGATCAGATCACTAGTGTAATGAGTGAGGATAGATTCCGGAAACTGTACACGGAAGTAGATCAGATGACCATTCCTTCAAGCCGAGAAAATGAAGCATTAAGAGGGCTAATAAGGAAACACCCAAGTGTGTTTGCACTTCCCGAGGACCCGCTTACGACCTCACCCTACTTCTATCATCACATATGTGCGGATGGACCGGTAGTAAACCGTAGGCTATACCGCATACCGGCAAAGTGGCATGATCAAGTACGTAGGCAACTTGAGGATTTATGTAGACAGGGGATTATCAGGCCTTCTCGTTCACCTTATTCTTCGCCACTGGTACCTGTAGTTAAGAAGGATGGTGGTTTGCGGATCTGTTTAGATTTTAGACATTTAAATAAGCAGATAGTTACAGACCCTTACCCTTTGCCCAACATTGAGCATATTCTTTCACAGTTAGGTGAGAATAAGTACTTCAGTAATTTAGACCTGAAGCAGGGTTACCACCAGATATCTTTGGATGAGGAGTCTAGGCCTCTTACAGCCTTTTCATCACCTGAAGGGCACTGGGAATACTGTAACCTTCCTTTTGGATTAAAAGATGCACCGGCTTCTTTCCAGCGTATAATTAATGAAGTCATGGTTGGTCTCACGGGGAAGATAACCCATACTTTTCTGGATGACATTATCATTTATGGGAAGACGTTTGATGCTCATGTACATAACCTAGATGAGGTCTTGGGACGTCTTGAAGGGGCAAAGTTAACTATTAAGTTGCCCAAGTGTAGTTTCTTTAAACAGGAGGTATCCTTCTTAGGTCATGTCATCACCACTGAGGGATTACGCCCTCAGCCAGAGAAAATCGGTGCAATCCAAGGTATTGCAGTTCCTAGTACTTTGAAGGAACTCCAGAGTTTCCTGGGATTAGTGAATCATTATCGCCGGTTTGTGGAAAATTTCTCCCAGATAGCGGCACCACTCACGAAACTTACTCGTGGGAAAAGAGAGGTGAAAAATACACAGCAGCGCGTGGAGTGGAGTGTGGAGGCACACCGTGCGTTTTGTGAACTGAAACGAAGATTAGCGGAAGATGTATTGCTAGCTTTTCCTCGCTTTGACAGACCTTTTGTGTTGACTACGGACGCCAGCGGTACGGCGATTGGCGGAGTTTTGCAACAGAAAGATGATCAAGGGTTCCTTCGGCCATTGACTTTTTTCAGCCGTGCTCTAAACAAGGCAGAGTTGAACTATGCTACGATAGAGCAGGAAGCGCTGAGCATTGTCTATGGGTTGAAAGTGAACAGACCGCTTATCTTGGGTTATGAGATATTGATTCAGACCGATCATCGACCTCTTACTTGGTTGTTTAACGTAAATGCGGCCTCAGGGAGGATTGCAAGATGGCAAATCCAGGTAGCCGAATACGACATCAAGGTTGAATATTTACCAGGACAACAAAATGTCGTAGCCGATGCTCTATACCGGTTGAGAACGACTCAGTCTAGTGATGAAGATGAAGTTGCATTACTTGTGAGTTCAGGCACTGTGGAAATAGACACAATAGATTGGGATGTCACTGAGATAAGGCGACAGCAAGATTCACACCCAGTTTGGGGTAGATTAAAGAGTTATTTGCGGAATGAGACTACGGAAGTACCAAAATTGCCAGCAAAGTTAGACTGCTTTCATTTGTTGCCAGACGGTTTGCTCTATAAGAAGGAGAGTCGGTCATTTGGCATAGGGGAAGTATTCCAAATAGTAGTCCCAGAAGACAGCGTTCAGTCTGCACTTAGACTTGCCCATTGCTTACCGTTATCTGGTCATGGTGGAACCAAGGTTACTTTAACTCGCGCGAGAAGGTTTGCATACTGGCCTCAGATGGAGAGAGATGTCGGGGAATTTTGCAAACGATGTACCCAGTGTATACGTTCCAAGCGTTCGGGGGACGTCCCAGGCCCGCTTCTGCGTTTCCCCGATGTCACTGCCCCATGGGTCAGGTGTCACATGGATTTGATTGGTCCACTAAATAGATCAGAGGAAGGGCATTATTATGTCTTGACTTTCATTGATGCGATGACTCGATTTCTCGTCGCGGAACCATTAAAGTCTAAGTCTGCCGAAGAGGTGGCTAGAGTGTTTGTTGAGCAAGTCATTTGTATTTACGGAACTCCACAACAATTAGTCACGGATCGGGGAACTGAATTTGTTAACAAGGTGTTTCAGGAATTGGCACGGTTGTTGCATATGAAACATGTGAACATTACTCCTTATCACCCATCCTCTAATGGATTGGTGGAGAGGGCAAATGGCACCGTTATGCAAATAATACGAACTATGGTGGATCAGAATGCTAATCACTGGCATAGAATGGTACCAGTTGCGGTGATGGCTTATAACTCTGGATATAATCGGACTATCCGTGATTCTCCTTACTTCTTGCTGTTTCTCAGGGACCCACAGGTGCCTTATCATGTAGTGCAGGACCCATCTTTGAAGTACAACCTTGAGGATGTACCTAATTTGTTCGCCGCCATGGCAACAAGGGTTTTCGAAAGATGCCAGGACTTTCTCGATCGTGCGAGCACAGAGAACGAGAATAGAAGGGCAAAGCGATGTGCAATGAAACCACTTATGGTAGGGGACCGTGTCTATGTGAAAACTGTTCCTGCCAGGGGAGTGGCAAGGAAATTGCAACCTTTGTTTTCAGGACCCTATCGTGTAGTTGATCGGGTAAATGATGTAGTTATCAAGGTTCGTCCTATACAAGGAGGGAAAGTAACCACTTTACACACTGACAGGGTGAAGGTGGTCAAGGAGGAGTGTGTTACGAAGAAACAAAATCGTAATGCGAGAATGGCTTATCCTATTCATGAAGGTGGAGAGACTGGGGATGAAGGGGAAGGTGCAAGTGAGGAGAATGAGGAAGAAAGTATCCCAGGGCCTGTAATTGACTTTAGTTTGCCTCCTGCACAAGTAAGTCAGGCTACAGGTAATGGTGTAACTGGCAACTCGGCGAGTGTGAGTTCGTGGCAACCCACCGCCGAGTGTCAAGGTCAGCTTCCCTCACCTTCACACCATACACCTCACCTCCCACCACCTTGTAGATACAGTCTGCGGTCACATTCGAGTGTCCCGGACTACCCGTTGTGCATGGATAGACCTATTGAGTATCAGACTGCACAAGCAGAGGCACCTGGTGTGACAGAGACACAGACTGAAGTGACTGAGGACAACACAGGACAAGTGTAGTTTTTACTAAGTGAATAAATGATAGTCAGGTGAACTTGTGGTTATAGTTTTACAAATCTCTTGCAGATGATTGCTTGGGTTTGGGTGCGTCCATCCCAATCGGAATCGATAGGACCACGAGAGGAGACACCTGACAACTTGGGATTGGTGTTTTCACCTGCGGGTCGTTTGATGATTACAGGCAATAACTATGTAGTTCCAATTGTACTTGATAAGGAGGAGCTGTTCCAACCCTTGCATGTTGCTCGCGACTTGAGTGATGCCATATTGTGGAACATACGCCACATGGATAATGGCAGCGCTCTAGTTGTTTCATTACTGACTACTGTGCATGCATTTCAAGCTGAATTTGATACTCGCTATCAGGATTTGAGCAATTATATGGACTATCTCATGTCAGATCATCCATGGAATCGTCGCTCCAAACGGGGTGCGATTGACATATTGGGGCAGTTTGGCAATGTTTTGTTTGGAACAGCTACTCTGCAACAGGTTGATGACATCCATGCTAGATTAGGGAGCCTTGAGCCGATGTCAGAAAAGGAGAGGGCAGTATTAAATGTTCATTCCAAGGTGTTGAATGCAACAATCCGCGACGTGTCGCATATGCAGGTGGCACTGTTGAAGATACAGAGGGCAGCCAATATTTCTTACAGTATCATAAGGCTGTATTCATTGAAGATCTTAGAGTTGGAGAATGAAGTGAAGATGTATGAGGCTTTGTTCAACCTCCAACTCGCCCTGTCTGACATCATAGCTGATCATTTTAGAATTAAGTTGGGTATCCAAGAGATGCTCCAGGCTAGGCTGAGTCTAGATATAGTCCCTAACGGAATTTTGTTGGAGTTATTGGGGAATATATCACTCAAGGAGCCAGGTTTACTTTTCCCAGCGAGGCCAGAATATCTAGCACTGTACCGTGACATCATCAAAGTTGTACCTCGAGGTTACATGTCAGCTGTGTGCTTTTACTTACTAATACCTGTGTTGGGTGACCCTTCTGATGTATTTGACATCTTTAGGATCACCTCACTTCCTTACAGTGTGCCTGCCGCGGAGGTCTACGTGAGAGTACTCCACCAGTATAACTTCCTTGCTCTCACAGAAGACCGCCTTCATTATGTGCTGTTTCAAGATTTCACCAGTTGCAGGAATCACCAGGACTTGGTGATCTGTGAACCTTTGGGATCCGTCTATCATGTAGCGACCCCATCTTGTGAGAGTGAGTCTTTTCTTAACAAAGACAATGCCACTAGGCTCTGTAGAAAAGAGATCCTAACTTCATTTAGCCCAGTTTTTGTGAAGCTGAGAAATTACTGGTGCTATTCCACAGCCCAGTCTTTGTATTTCACGTTGAAGTGTGCTGTGAACCCCATACGGAAGACAGTGCAAGTTGTTAAGGGAGTAGGGAAATTGGTCTTGGGAGATGGTTGTAGTGCCCACAGTGAGGCTCTAACTCTCCCTGCTTATGCAACTCTTGCTATAGAAACTAAGCTCACTGTTTACCCCCATCTCCCAAACCTCAGTACCTCACTCACCCATGCTGAACTTACAGCTATAAAGGACTTACCCACTTTAGGACCTCACCTTAACATTACTCCTCTGTTTCTGGATGACCTCCTTAAATATCAAAGTCAGTTGCAATTGATTGAACCTCTCAAACCCTTCGGTTCTTCCATCTTTTTCAGGTACTATGTCCATGCTGGAATAGCTCTTTTTCTGGTTCTCCTGTCCGCATATATCCTTTATAAGTGTTACATTACTGGCTGTGGGTGTACATGTTGCAGACTAGAGTCCATACTCAGACGTCGACGTGCACAGAACCCTGCCATACCCAACTCACGACGAGGACGTGTGATTTCATCTTTGGGGGGAGAAATGCCGGGAAGCCGACATGCATCCCCTCGGGCAGATGTAAGGCTCACAGCT
>JAGKTI010042433.1:0-10109 GCA_018397915.1 Birgus latro
GAGAGAAATGCGAAAAAGTAAATATTATAGCTCAATTATTCTGCTGTTATTGTTCATCTACCTTACCAGAAATGTTGAAAGTTTACACCAAGATGAAATTATGATGACAAACATGCCCCCATAATGTACAAACATTCGCTCGCTCGTAATGCGATCACAAAATGTGCTTTACTGGTTAATGGGACTTGGGTTAATATGGCAATTTCCCAGAAAAAGGTTGCCATTTTACTGAGGGTTTGCTGTACCTCTTTGATACACACAGCTAGGTAAAACTTTGGATGAAAATGACATACTGTACTTACAAAATCACATCTGCGTCTACAATAACACAAGCTTCTGTTTACTGCACTATCAAAAAAAGACATACAGTAAAATAAAGGAATAGTTGCATACATCTACTGCTTCTGACAGGGTCAATGAATAATACAATATTTCAATTCAGGGAAGATGTAGGGTAGCCTGACGATCATTTTGAGTTTAAAAAACTTTTCCTACAACTCTCTGTTGCAAGTCTACAGTACTTCCACAACCTAGATGTGCACTTATGAGTTACACTGCAGACTACAATATAACATATAGGATGATGCACTGCTACACTGTGCTGTGTCCTAATACTAAAGGCTTTTTTGAAATCCCTACAAAAAGCATTACTTACTACAGAAACTGGACCAGCAATGTAGTTAGAGTACAAATGCTGACAAAATAATCTTCCTCTCTATGCCTGATGTAAAATGACACTTGATAAATCACTTAGCACCCACTGCCTCACTCATGCTACTTCTGGTTGGTTGATATGCCTGAGCAGCTTGTGGCTTCAATTTAACATGAAGCATCAAGTCCGTTGAGGCGAAATGCAGTAGCTAATTTTAACACAGTTCATATGAGAATTTTTACCAGTATTTATCCTTGCTACATATAATTAATGTTTTCTTGCTGTCTCCCATCACAGGATGCACACTATTGGGAGGCTCTCAAGGATCACAAGATCATGCAAGCAATGAGGGGTGCAATGATAGTGCTGCATAAGGGTGGTGTGTATATAAACTAAAGATTCTATATATTTCCACCTATGTTTGGAGTTGTACTGCATATTAGCTACACATTGTTTGGCTTGTAGCAATAAAAGCTGTGTGCAGATACATAAATTATCCATAAATACAGTAAAATAAAAATCAGGGGCAATCCCGAGAGAGAGAGAAACCATTCTCCAAGCTCCTGATGCCACCCGAGCAAAAGAGGAACAAAATGGGACAAAAGGGGATGCAGCACCTATGACTTCCACACAATAATGCTGGTCCTGCAACCTTCCGGACCAAATTGACCAGATGCCACACCACCCTGCTTTGTCAACACCTCAATGCACCATGCACAAAAATACAAGGAAACACCACAACTGACAAACTGTTCAGAAACCCCAACACCACTCAGCATGATGATGCAACATACCCCCAAACTTGGGGATGGGCAGGCTCATCAAAGATGGACCCCTAGTTCATCTGAGGCTGTCCCATATGAATATGCAGTAAGGGACTCTGACTTCTTATTATCCATTTAAAGTTATTTCAAGATGCATAAAGTCAAATAAAAAAAAGTATAACTAAGTAAGAGCCAATTACATGGTGATCCACAATGTAAACTGCATCATGGATAATGTATTCTTATTGACTTGTAACCTATTTAGATACTGTATTGGTATGTAATATATGGATATGTTTTATCCTACTTAGATACAGTACTGGTATGTACAATATGAAAATGTTAAAAAAATAAAAAGTGAAATCTCTACCTGAGTCACTAGAACCACACACCCCATTTCAGTTACCAGGTAGTGCCATTTCCTTTTATTTTTAGTTCTGGCCATTTCTCGTGAACTAATACATAACATACATAAAAACGATGCTTTGTTTCCTCCGTAGGAATTTTATAACTGAGGTTGGCCATGGTAGAGCTGATGTTTTCCTTGAACTAGAAGCTAAACAAAGTGCCACAACCAGCTATAGTAATTAGCTACAGTACTTTCCAAAACAGATGCTGGAAGCTGTCCAGTAAAAACTGAAGACATTTAAGAAGGTCTCAAACAATGTAACAGTCTCTGCTTGGATTTCAACTCTATTTACTTCTGGCTGTTTCCTGCCAGAGAATGATGACAATGTGGCTAGAAAACAAGCTTGTCGCCACACTTAACTAAAGGAACTACTGGTCATAAAAAGAATCTGAATCTACATTATCATTAAAAAGCTAATATAATTTAGCTTACACTCTTCCAGCTACTTAACCCACCGAGTCCCACCGACGTATGATGCACGTCACTACTTTTTTCCGTGGACAGACCCACTAACGTGCATCGTGCATCAGTCAGTTGCAAGGCCTGTCGTTTGCACATTTTTCAAGATTCGTGGGGGATTTCTGGTAGGCACATATGGGAGACCTTCCTCTACCTGCTGTCAAGCGGGCATACTGCCTGGCCCCACCTGACCCCCCCTCTCCCCCCCCACACTTGGCAATTCACCTGTTAGCAGTAACCTGGCCAGTAAAGATATGTTGCCCCACGGTCTCTCCAATGACGAAATTCATGGTGAAAGTGATTCCTGAGGTGGAGGGAAAAGAAACAAAGAAGCTAGAGGGAGAAAGAAACAGACATGATGAGGTGGTAATGTCAAAAAGGAAGGTGCCATATGCTGGGGTTCTGGGTGAGTGAACAATGCTTTTATCGCCTATATTATTGTGTGAAAACCAATATAGACTTGTACTACACATAAATTCATACCAAATAAATAAATAAATACGTAAATTAAAGTGGGTTAAATTAGTTAACCCTTTCATAGTTCGTTTTCTTTAGCCAGGTACCCTGAGAAAGAAGGAAAATGTAAGGCTGACTGACACCTGTTATAAGCTGAGGAGGGCAGTTTCTCTATGAATTTTCGATGTTTCTCACCAAAAGCGGAGGTTTGAGCCCCCCCCCAAAAAAAGTTGAAATTGGTCGGGTTCTGAGGGTGTGTTGCGTAAAAAATCGGTCGGGACTGGACGGGTTAACTCAAAAAGCTTTTTTTTCTATCAAAGACAAATGCCTTTAATCCTGGAGGGAGTGGCCACAAGCAAATTGCCTCTAGCCTATATCACTCTGTCATCGGCCACTAGACTAGTCTCCCTCCAGCTCACAACTCTCCATCCCATCCCTCCAACTCATCCTCAGTCACCTCCCTCCACTCTTTACCTCATCCCCATACAGCTAAACAGCTTTTTCTTTAAGAGTGGAGGGATATTTCACACCAGCCTTTTTTTTTTTTTTTTTAGCTTACAATATTGAGTTAAAAATCCAAAAAAAGTTATGCACATACAACTTCTTAGAGGAAATCTATCCATCCATTATCCAATCCTACGCTGCCCCATGAGAAGTGTAGGAGCCCAGGGCTAGGCAAGTTGGTCTTGACATTTAAGAATCTATCAAGAAAAATATCCACCATGGTTCTGAGAGGGCAGACATCCAAAACAAATAAAACTTATTAACTTGTGCAACAAGTACAGGATTAAACTGTATCATGGAACAAAACACACAAATGACAGTTATGAAGCAAATACTTGGTTTCACTTCAATCTCCTTAAAGCAGGGCAGTGGAATGGCAGGGGACAGGGCAACATGGAGGCGATTTGTTTGTGGCTATCCCTTACAGTTAATGATTAAGGCATTTGGCAACAGACAGACAGAATACCAAATACCCAGTAACTGATTACAACATGTACAGAACAGCATTTTCATATGTCTCTGGCAAGCAACTGACAATACAATAAGGAACAGAGTCTCAAATGGCAAATCTTAATGAAATGTCAGGGTGTAGGTACACGGATAGTACCCTACTACTGTACATAAATATTGCTGAAAATATTTTCAAGCTCTTAAAGACAATGAAAACTCAAAGCAGTGCCAGTAGCTACAGCACAATTCCAATATGGTATGGTATATCATTACTATAAACTTAATTTCACACGAACAAGCACAAACCTAAGTAAAGTACGCCTACACTATAACAAGAATGCCTCAGTACTGTCTTGTCAAAAGAATACAATACAGGTTTGATGATCCTGGGAGTCACACTCTCCAAACAGTGGTAGCAGCTAAAACACATATCACTGACATTACACGCAATACTGTATAACTGTGTGCTACCTTTCTGAAATTATGAGCACACAGCTTGAATTAAGAACAGAGTTTTTTAAAATAATGTTTCAGATCTAACCAGTGAGAGATGAACACCTTACTGGTGTTAACACTGCGAGTCATGGATGACTGAGTGGTCCACCCCACCCCTTGCTGCTTCTCCTTCACCAACCCTCCCAAGGTGACCTTCCAACATTCATTCCACCTTCAACTGCATCACTAAATCAAAATAAAACTCAACACAGAATGCAACTGTCAAACTGATGGACCTGAATCTGCAAAATTAAAGCTCATATCAAGACAAAAATAGGTATACTGTGTTAAAATTTAGTGAACTGCAATCTGTGCCTGACATGATATAAAATTCAACTGAGTTATGGGGAGTACATGATCATTGTCTGTGCACCACTTAAATAGCAGTTAGGAGCTAAGCCTGATTTAGAAAACTTTGAATTTGATTAATGCAGTAGGAGCATTGGCATGAGGGAGTCTTAGTAACACTTACACCTGTCAATATCAGCTACACACACTCAGGGTCAACCTGCTGTCAAACTCAAATTGTCGATATCACTGAAAATAGCCTCAGTACGGCCAAAGTGACCTGAATGTCCTCCTGACTTTTATCTTCTGGGTAATGTACTTTCAAGGACCTAAACGACTTTGTTTTTTTAAGTGATAGGGACGTAACCTTTTAAAATGACAGCGCATACAGGAAAACTTACGCTCTTGCTGATGGCACAGCCCCTACTAGTAAACCCAGAGGAACCTGGTGTGGGCTTCTATTTATAATGTTGGCAGATAGTGACCATGAAAGCCACTGACCGCCGGGAGTGTCGTCTGCGCCTCACCCAGCTGATGCCAGTGTCGTCCCGCCGCCTTTTGATCTTCCTCCACTGACATTTGCATTTTCAGTCTAACGTCACATTTATTCACCTATTTGTGAAAAAAAAAAATACTTAGGTCTTCCCACTCACCGTATCTCCACCCTCCTATAAACTCCTGAGGACACTGAAGGTGACCTTGTTGAGAAAATCGTCTGCGCATGACTGCAAGATGCTAGTGATTTGCTTTCAGTGGAAATTTACTGTAAATAGGACGAAATCAAACCTTTAATTTATTTTGCATCATATTTTATATCAATTGAATATAGTAATCATTCACTCAGTATATGCAAAGTATAAATAATGAAGATGGACTTGACATGACTGCTTTCCATAGGTTATCATACATCTGATGCTCGCATGATGCAATGTTTACGTCACAGTCTGAGTATATTTAAATGTCAATGCAAAATAGCTTAATGTATGTTATGCTTTCATCAAGAACATTTAGCACTTATTTCCAACTTCTTCACATATTGCGATACAATAAAACCCTCTAAAGAACAGCACAGTCAAGAGGACCACGTCCAAAAATCAAAATTATGTACGAGCATGTCAGAGAAATATCTTTCCTCCATTGGCATAATAGACGGGAGGGTTGCATCAATATTTTTAAGTAATTTCCATACTTAATATAACACCATTGGTTGTCATCCTTTTCTCAGAGATTTATTACAAATAGATTAGTCCTAGGATATAAATTCTGTCATATAATTTTCTTTGCTAGGCAATATAGAAAATCAAATTATTTAGGGGATTCTCTCTCTCCTTCTGTACCTTTCACAACAATAAATATTTCAGTTCATTTCTCTCTCTCTCTCTCTCTGGAAGTTGGTGCATTGTGTACAGGGTTGCCAAGGTCGCAGTTTTCCCGCCAAGTTGGGTTAATTTGTTAGCACCCCCCCCCGGCGGGCAAATTTTATCGGTCGCGGGTTGCGGTTTTTTGGGCTGGTTTGAAAACTGTCGCGGTTTTTTGGGCTAGTTTGGCGTTAAACCACATCATGACAAAATACTGAGAGAGAGAGAGAGAGAGAGAGAGAGTTTAAACATACGGCGGAGAGAGAGACCCTTTAATTCTCCCATAGTGGGTGCAGCCCAGAAATTCCTACTGTAAATTAAGAAACAGATTGCAGCACGGAACAGTTGAAAATACTCATTTTAAAGCATATATGCAGACATAAAATGTGTTGTAATGATTGCACATCAAACGAAACGATGTTAGCAAATTTCACATATGACATAATGTACACAGCGAAGAAACACAGTGATGATGATCATATAGATTTTTTAATAACACAAGTGTGATGGAAAGTTGGCTCGGAGGGAGACCTGCATGTTGTATTACCTAGTAAGATGATAAGTATATTTCCACAGAATCATTGTTGTTTTATGAGCAATATTGTATTTATGGCAATTAAAGGAAGTTGATGTGAATCAATTGATTATTTCAAGCCTTAATAGGGATCTATATATGAATTATTAATATAAAACACTAATTTCGCATAATAAGAGGATTTTTAAAATAATTTTTGGTGTTGGGCTACTTTTGGGCTGGTTTTCAGTTGGGTTTCCACGGGAAGAGCTGGGTGCGACTTGGCAACCCTGATTGTGTGGGACTTTCAGAACAGGGTCCTACAAGCAGCTCTTTCCCTGTAGATTATTTTTACTCCCTTGTCGAACTGTGAACTATAATATTGGCCTATATAATTGAAAATAGTAAAATACTACTTAGAAAACTCATAACCAATATGAATGATCGTTTTAATTTGTACAGTTTCATGAGTTACGATGGTAGACTCGCTTCTTAAATGTTCGTCCTTCATTATCTTTACATAAATACTGTTTGGATTGTTGGATACTGTAGCCGATCCCATACATATATGAAGTTCCGATCATTATCCATTCTTAACACCGATTTTCAACATGACAGTCCTTGTCTTACCTGAAATTTATTTGTTTGTAAATTTTATGTCTTTTCTTCAATCCATTCGCGCATTCGCACCAGAGGGACAGTCCCTGGGGCGATTTAAATGGAAGCACCGAACAAGGCAAAGCTCTGGGAACGAAGACGAATACGACATCTGGTGTGTTTACACTACTATAGAGTACCAATTTAACGTTTATTTCAGTGTGGGTGTATCTGGTATGGGCATGAATATAAAAGTATGATTTACTTATGAGTTAAAGGTATACACAAGGAATCTTATACATGAGTCCAGGCCAGAGCTTGTAGGAGGCCTCAGGGCTCAGCGCTATTATTTTACAAGCGGACAATACGCGGTTCAGGAATATTAGCACCATTAACGTATAGAATGTTCCCCAAGGATCATGATGAACCCCCATTACCTCATTCTGAAATTAGTTTTATTTTACTCCTGAAGGTTAGGCTAGGTTAGGTTGGTTTAGGTTATCTTCAAGAGAAAAATAAATTTAATTTCCAACAGAAATCCCTTAGAAGAAAAGTGTCTTAGAATTGTCCAAAATACTGAAAAAAAGAACGATCAAAACATCATAATTCCCGATTGTCCGAAAGTAAAAATTTACCGGCTCAGCGTACCACAAATATGAGGGGAGGACATGGGAAAGCTGAGGGACTTTCCCCAAGCCCATACTTTCATCAGCTTGGAAGGCTCTCTAGCATTTCTTTCTTAGCAGTCCATCTTGAACACTACACCTCATTGTTCATTCTTATGCATGTAATATTTTTTTTACCCTTGCTGTGCTGCAGACCTCATATGAGGCACAATGAAGGTCTGTGTGGGCCATGTTGCATGTCTCATATAAACTTGGTTTCATGAAGATGCAATATACAAAATACCATATATCATTAGCATAACATTCGTTAGTCAGTACTATTATCACATGCACTTACAAATATCAAAATTTAATCAACAAACATCATGGGCTATGTCGATGATTTTGGATCTTAACAGACCCCTTATGTTGTTCATTACTTTTGTTGATTAATTGTACAGTGTTATCAGATTCACAGAGATGCTGGTCTAACAGTAGCTCTCTTTCTAGGTCCACAGTGGAAGTCATCTGTTAAGCAGACACATCAACACTAGTCATCAGGAAGCTGCTTCAGTAGCAAATTCTAAGTGTACCGTACACAGGAATAAGGTCACACCATGTTATTGTTGTGCCCCCCAACCCTCCCCTAAATGCTTGATACCATTGTGTAACCACATCAGTCTGTGTTTAATTTGATGTACTGCACCTGTATGGTAGAAGTTGGAACCTGGATTTAATCTGCAGTAAAACTGGAACTATAATTTGATATATAGTAAAAGGGGAACCTGAATCATTTGACAGATGATAATAGTGAAACCTGGTTCAGTTGATGTATGGTAAAAGTGAAACCTGGATCATTTGATATATGGTAAAAGTGGAACCTGGATCATTTGATATATGGTAAAAATGGAACCTGAATCATTTGATATATTGTAAAAGTGAAACCTGAATCATTTGATATATGGTAAAAGTGGAGCTTGGATCACATGATGCATGGTAGAAGTGGAACCTGAGTCATTTGATGTATGGTAAAAGAGGCTGGATCAGTTGTGGTGTGTGGAAACTAGGAAGCAGATGTTAAAATAATGAGCAGTGTTATTTTTAATCTAATGGTAGTTATAGTTCAGCATTAATAATCTGTATTTATTTATTGTTTTGTAGCATTATCTGAGCATTAATAATTTTTGATCTTTATAAAACGGAGCACTTTACATAATGAGTGGTGTAAATCAGCAATCACATTGGTGGCAGATAGGCTAGCAGTGACATGGACCACAGCAGAGAGGAGAATAGGTTCAGCTGTGGTAGTTAGGCCAGCAGTGATGGAAGAGAATAAGTTAAGCTGTGGTACATAGGTCAGCAGTGATATGGAGCAGAGTAGAGAGAATAGGTTAAACTGTGGTACATAGGCTAGCAGTGATGTGGAGCAGAGAAAAGGTTAAGCTGTGGTAGATAGGCCAGAAGTGACATGGAGCAGAGTAGAGAGGAGAAAAGTTAAGCTGTGGTAGATAAGCCAGCAGTGATGTGGAACAGACGGGAGAACAGGTTAGGCTGTGGTACATAGGCCAGCATTGACATGGAGCAGAGTAGAGAGGAGAATAGGTTAAGCTAACTTGAAGAGACCCATAAGGGGTGCTATAATGGAGGGAAATAAGCAAGAATCAGATGTGAAATTGGAGCGTGAGGTGGGTCAAAAAGTAATGGTATTGGTCAAGGAAGAACCAAACGAGGAATTAGTGTATGACAAGAGTCAGGAAACAGTGGTGGCAGTTAAGGAAGATCCAGATGTGAAATTAGAATGTGAGGTGAATGAAGAAATCAGGAAAGAAATTAGCTAAGACAAAGGAGTCCATGGAGGATGTGCATATGGTGTAAGGAATGCGGAAGGGGAAAGAATACTCGAGTTTGGGGAGGCTATGGACATGATTGTGTGCAACACACATTTTAGAAAAAGAGTGAGTAGATTGATTACGTATGAGTCCGGGGGAAATAGTAGTCAGATAGATTATTTTCTGGTCAGGAGGGTTGATAGGAGATTAGTGAGGGATGTTAAAGTTATAGGAAGCGAGGAGTGTGTGCAGCAGCACAAACTGTTGATTTGTGACATGGTGCTTAAGGAACGAATGACGAGAAGGAGGACATATGTACCTAGGAGGAAAATATGGAAACTGGGAAACCAATCAGTAAGGGATGCCTTTTATAGTGAGATGAGGAGAATGGTGGCTGAACAGGAAGCCGTAGATAGAGACGTTAATGAACAGTATAGAGCCCTTAAGAACAGCCTCTTGAGAGTTACCGATGCAGTGTGCGGTTGGACAAGAGGCCCACCAAGACATAAAGTGACTTGGTGGTGGGATGAGGGTGTAGAAGCTGCAGTTAAGGAGAAAAGAAGGCTTTTTCGGGAATGGAAGAAGGGTGGTAACAGGGAGGAGTACTTGGCTGCCAAGCGCAGGGCTAGAAGAAAGATATACAGGGCGAAGTCTGAGTCACAGAGACTTTTACTTGATAATCTAAATCATGAAGGAAGGAAAAATATGGTTTTTAGGGTGGCAAATCAG
>JAGKTI010042435.1:0-10109 GCA_018397915.1 Birgus latro
TGATTTCTTCCTCTCTTCTCACAACCCTCCTTCTCCCTGCCATTCCCCAGCCACTTATACTTGCATTACTTTCATTCTCTATGTTCAACAGTTCTCTCCATCTGTTTACTTTTTCTCCCTTCTCCACTAGTAATCTACCATTTTTATCTTTCACACCCCCACTGACTTCATTGGCACCCTGTCTAGCTCTCTTTACCTCCTTCCAGAACATTTTCTTACATTCCCTCCACTTTGCACTCAAATTCCTTCCAAACTCCTCATCCACTCTCTTCTTACTCTCTCTTACTAATCTTTTCACCTCTCTCCCCCTCACTACATATAACTCCCTCGTCCGTCTCTCAGCTTCTTCGTCGCCCCTGTTCCTCATCCACTCATTATATGCTTTCTTCTTTTGTGCCACAGCCTCTCTCACCTCTTCAGTCCACCATGCTGTTCCCTGAACCCTCTTTCGTCTTCTCTTCACCCCACACACCACCTCACATGCTGCACAGATTTCTTCTGTGAATACCTTGCACACACCTTCCACATCCCCTATCTGCTCCAATCTATATTTACCCAATCACTCCTTCACTTCCCTTTTATATTCAGCCTTTATTCCATCCTCTTGTAACTTTTCTACCCTCCTTGTAACAAATACTTCCTCCTGTCCTTCTCTTCTTCCATCTTGTTTGGATTCTGATTCTGGCCACCACTAAGTGGTGGTCAGAAAGTCCACTCCCCCAACCTCTATATACTCTTGCATCCATTACACATCTCATCCTTTCATCCACACACACAGAGTCAATCACTGCCGTTCATTCATTCCTCCGTCCTCTCTTCTCACCACTCGCCATGTATACCTATGGATCATTTTGTGCCTGAAGAGGGTATTAACTACAACAGCCGTGGCTCAGTGGGTTAGAGCGCTCCGCTCTGGCCGTAGGGTCGGAGGATCGAATCCACCCAAGGGTCATTGGTAGACATCAGGAAGGGCATCCGGTCATAAAATGCTAAACGCTCCAATCCCAAAAAAAGGCCGACGCATGCAAGCATGTTGCAGCCTTCAAAAACGAAACACACAAACAACAACCCCCTCCCAGCACAAATGTCCACTAAAGCACTGCCATTCTCATCCATCTCTGCAGGCACACCCCACTCACCAACCATTCCATCCACCTTCTCATTCCCTACTTTTCCATTCATATCTCCAATCAGAAACACTCTCTCATTCCTTTCAAACTTTTCCAAGCAGGATTCCACATTTGTCCAAAACTCTTCTCTCACTCTACTTACATGATCTTGCATTGGCGTATACACACAGTAATTAACACGGAGGCCCCAAAATTTCATTACCACATCTATGTATTGACCTATAGTTACCGATAGGTCCATAAAACATCCAACTATCTCCCTGACACATGTATTTCATAAAATGTTGTTGAAAAATTGCACAACACTTGAGATAACATGCGGACTCTTTCAGCACAGCTAAAAGGGCACTTGGCGCATGCGCACTAAGCGGAACGGTAACTTTCAGCATACGCTAAATCACTATGTGCATACAACACCAGGGTTTGGCCATCGTTAGGGAGGGTATGGTGGTATTTCTACCCCCATTGCTTAACCGGGGTATCACATCTAGGTGTATCATACATCTAGGTATACCTGTATTAACTATTCCAGTAAGGGACTCCTAAGCTGAAGAAAATCATCTGACTGTACCAGGAATAAGGTAAAAATGATGTACCTGGGCTGAATTGTATTAATATATGGTATGTGTGTGTGTGGGTCTCTAACAGTGCACAGAATAAGAAACAGACAAAAAGATGTGGAGCTGAGAAGTCAATTGGTAAAAGGGTAAAAGATATTCTGCTTAGATAGTACGGCTTAAGAGAAAATGAATAGCTATACAGAACACTGGGATTATGTTGTGGCCCCAGCTTCATATGGACATGAACCCAGTGAACTGGAGGTCAAAGCTGTCCTTTTCCTATAGTCCATTATTCCTTTTTACAGGAAGATCTGGAGGGACTTGAGGCCAATTTTATACCCATGAAGTGAGGTGATCTGGTTATATCAGAGCAACTATGTGAAGGCATCCATTTCAAGGACCTGACAAGGTGGTGAAGAGAGTATGGGCTGAAACTACAAAATTACACTACTTGGCATATTATTAAAATGCTTTTATGCAATGATGAAGTAGTATGCTTCACTACATGTTTTCTACTGACGTATACTTGCTGCTCAACACACAATTCCATGCATGAATTCACCGCTGTAAATCACCTTGGAGAGGTATATGAGAGAGGGGGGTGTGAGCTGGGAGCGTGGTAGTGAAATGGCAGGGGACAGAGTGACATGGAGGCGATTTGTTTGTGGCCACCCCGTTCGGGATCAAGGCATCTGGCAGTAGATAGATAGATAGATAGAAATCACCTTTCATGAGACAACATATTGGCTGTCCCTGCTCAACACTACTACTTACAAGACTAATGAAAAACAAGTGGTGCATAATTAGGCATCCACTTTTTGCAAACTGGTGGCAGAGATGTCAACTATTACCACTACAACTGAAACTCACCAGACAGGCCAATATTGAAGTGGCCTCTGACTGTGATGGCCTCATTGGACAATTTCTCAATCAAGCTGCACAGCTCCTCAGCAACCTCTTGTTCATTCTTCACCACCTTCCTTACAACTTTGGTGACAGGTGGAGTCATCTTGGAGCACCTGTAAGGATGTTTTATGAAGCATTGGTGAACATAGTTGATAATCTATATCTTAAAACTTCTGTATTCATCTAGCGTTAAACGAACGTATGATGAACACAAGTCTCTGACGTACCAAAACTTCATGTTGAGATTATGGAAAAACCGCAATAAAAATGACATTGACAAAATTAAGAGAAAAACAACATAACCCTCACAACCTTCCGCTTCACTGTCAGCTGTATTCTGACTCCTGGAGAATTCGTAGCACCTCTTATTCTGCACTTTACACCTCAGTGTCCTATTGTGTGTTGTTTATGTAAACCATGTCGATGTTAAACGATATAACGATAACAATAATATGTATGAGATTGTAAAGGTGTGATATGGAAACTAAGTTCCGAAGGAAGTAGTGCTACAAAGTCTCCTAAACAGAGCTAACTCTCTCTGGGTCAAGCGCTCTTTGCAAGAGCAGTAAGAACTTTCCGAGACATCATGAGAAAATATTCTCTCTCTCTCTCTCTCTCACACACACACACACACACACACACATAATAATAATATCCAACTCTCTCAATCCTTTTTCTAGTACAATGAGATGAAATGGTACTTGTTTCACTTTACCTTGGCCTGAGTTGTTGTTTTGTTGCTGTTGTAGTTGTTGTTACACCCTACTCTCCTCTGGATGTGAACCCAGTGCTATGTTGAAGGATGGTGGTCAGTGTTGTGGTAGTGTGGTGCAGGTGAGTGAGTGTGTTGTGGTGTGGGGGTGCTACCTTGCAGTATGAGCACAGGGGATAGTATGTGTGTTATATTCTGTTTGTATTGTAGCAAGGACGGCTGGTGTACTAGTGTCTCTCTGGGCTAGGTAACGTCTGAAGGGTGTATGTCTGGCGGTGGTTCATGAAGGATGCTGTTTGGTAGAAAGTTTTGGATGGCTGGGGTGTCCATGTGCTTATGTATGTGTTTGGTAGAAAGTTTTGGGTGGCTGGGGTGTCTGTGTGTTTATGTATGTGTCTGGGAAGTGTAAAGGTGAGAGGAGTAGGGAGGATGTTGCAGAGATAATTTGTGTAATGTTGGGTGCTTGTTCGATTTTGTTTCTTTGTGGAGAGGATGATGCAACATAAGGTTACAAGGGTTGAATGGATCTTGAGTGAAGTGATGAACTGTGTGCCTCTTCTATTCACTTGGTCTTTGGTTGAAATTAGTTATGTTTCTTGATGTAGGCTGCCAATACTTGTGATCTTAGTGTTTTCTTCTATTAAGGTATTTTTTGCTGTTTTCTAAAGCTTTTCGTGTTTGTGTTGGTTAAGATTAGGGCTCAGCTTGCGCAACTATAATTCACGGTTGTTTTAATGAACAGCTTATAAGTGGAGGATGAAGTGGGGATGTATAAGATAGAGGGGGGGTGAATTAGGAGGAGGACAGCTTAATGACAAGGGACAGGGAGACATACGGGCGACTTGTTTGTGGTCACCTCTTACGGGATTAAAGGGATTAAAGAATCCTCCGAGCTAGACCTTACAATGAGATCATATAGCCCCGCTAGGTAACAGGAGGGCGCTACCCCTCCCGGCACGGCAGTCCCGGGCGCGGCTCGAACTCGCGACCCCCCGGTCCCGAGCTTGATGCTCTACCTCTGAGCCACCGTGCCCCCTTCTTATAGGATTAAGGTGTCTGGCTATAGACAGATGGATAGAAAGATGGCTTATAAATAGTTTCCATACGGTTTGCCAAGTAGTAGCGATAGTTATCACTGGAATATGATGCTACTCGTAGTCGCGAATGAATGCTGTGGAAAGGTTGTAGAACTGTAGTACTGATCTGCTTGACTTTCTCGTATGCTTTAAAATGAAAAGCTGTGCCAAGTTAAAGTGAGACGTGTATGTTTTTGTAGGAGGACCAAGAGACAGGGAGGTATTTTGTGGCCTAATATCTTTGTGCTTCCTACAAGACACAATAATAGTTATGACGGAGAATTGATGGCAAGTTTGTGAGTCAACACACACTTACGGCCTCTTTACAAGGTGGTCCATATATTACGCCACCCAGTTCTTGTGTATTGCGGGCACGGCTCAGTGAACATTACCAGTGTCTATCCTGCATCATTATCTACTTCCCATAACTCCCTTCATGTTTAGCTTTATAGTATAGGCTTTAATTTAGGTCCATTGATTGCATGGTTCAAACTTCCCATAACCCTTTTTATGCTTAGTTTTATATAACTGTATCGAGTATTCTTTTCTTTATGTCCACTGATTCCACGGCTGAGTAGTAATTTGGTGAAGCAGTCAGAATGTCTTAGCTCATCACAAAAGCCGTCCCCACAACACACAAGACAGGAGAGCGCAATATACTGACCATCCATATTAAGTCAGTCACCATTGATTATACTGATTTTAAAACACCCATTTTGTGGGCGACGTTGTCTTGTGCTTTCAGTGTCTCGACTTCTGTTTTCTTTACTAAGTAAAGAATAATAATTGGTGTCTCAGATAGATACCAGTTTTACTAAGTCCAACAATTCGTTTCTAAATATACTAATTGACAACTTTCGAAGCTCAAAATTTTACTAAGTCCAAAAATTCGCTGTAAAAATTCCTAGCTGGCCACTGGGGTCCAAGATGGCCGTGTGTGTATGTTGAGGATATGAGCACAGTTGGTACAATTGTGGACAAAAATACTGTTCCACTTCAAACAATTATGAAATTCACGTAGCGTTCTCAAAAGGTCGTTCTCTGAAGCTGGCCTCACTGGGTTCATTTATGAAGTCAGTATTTATGTGCACAGCTTTGTCTCCACTGGTCATTTCTATAGTTGCCTCATCCCTTTGCCCTTCCTCCCTCATCCACTACAAGCAGTTATGGGCAGGCAGCAAGGGTAAAGGCATGGCGCCAGTTTTTTTAGAGGTAACTATTTTTGCTAACTCTTTTCTCCCTTTCAGCTCGTCTCCGGACGCTCTTCTGATTATATAAGGCTCGACGCGGAACCTGCTCACCTTAAACAACGCAAGTTGGCCCTCAAAAGGGCCAAAAAACTTAATTCTTTGACCATTTTTTTTACGTGAAAGTCGCTAATTTGCTATGTTTTGTATATACAAAAATAATTTTATACGTTCATATTTTTTGTTTGACCTTCCTCAAAGTTTTTTTTTCCCTGTAAAAGTTTATTTATTCCATGGTGTAAGGTTTTTTTTTTATTCCATTGTATTATGTTATGCAAAAGTCAAAGTTTCTCAACACCACACGTTTTAAATGCTAAATATAGGAAAATCAGTTTTAAAACCACCTAAAGTAAAAAAAAGGTAAGGAAACAAGGCAGAGGAGTTAAGTTTTCATTATTATTGTTTCAGTGTAAAATACATTAATAGATACAGCAATATGAAGCATGCATTCAAAAGTAGCATTTGGCCAAAGAACAACCTGTAGGGGAGCGAACAGACTTGCAAGGGAGATGGCACCATCACCACCAGGCTTCTCACAGCAGGGGAGGTCATCACCACACCATCGATATCAGTCTTGTTACGGCAACGGAGGTCACACAGTCACTATCAATCTCCTCACAGAAGGGGAGATCACACCACCGCTAGTCTTCTCACGGCAGGGAAGATCACACTGCCACCACCATCAGTCTTTAAAATCAGGGGAGGCAATCACCATCACTCCATCACTACCAGTCTTATGGCAGGGAGACTATCACCACGCCACTACCAACACATCACCATCTGACTTCAGGCAGGGCGGCACACCATCACCACACCAATCTTCTCACGGCGGAGGAAACCACCACAGAGCCACCAGTCTTCTCGCATCAGGGGAGATCACACCAAGTATTATTACGGCAGGGGATGAGACCAAACTTCAGCAGGGGACAACCAGTCTTGCAAGGCAGCAGGGTAAATACAGCAGACGCAAACAACCTGTGAAGCAGAAGTAGACGAGTATTAGTTCAAACTGACAGCCTTTATCACCATCTTTTTCCACACTGAAACTGTAAAGAACAACTGTCTTCTTTTATAGCCAGTCTGATTTCTGTCACCTCTTTCATAACACTATTTTATATGGCTATTACCGTCTAACACCAGGCCTTCTCTCGGCAGGTGACGGCAGATCACCAGCAGCAACAAATCATCTCCGGGCAGGGGAAGAAGCCACACCCTCTCGCCGCCGCCGCCACCACCAGGCATCTCAAAGCAGGGGAAGACACACCACCACCACCACCACCACCAGGCATCTCAAAGCAGGGGAAGACACACCACCACCACCACCACCACCAGGCATCTCAAAGCAGGGGAAGACACACCACCACCACCACCATGCATCTCAAAGCAGGGGGAGACACACCACCACCACCACCAGCACCAGGCATCTCAAAGCAGGGGAAGACACACCACCACCACCACCTCCAGGCATCTCACGGCATGCAGGGGAAGACACTACACATCACCACCAGGCTTCTCAAGGCAGGGGAGAGCAAACTTCAACAGGGTATGACCAGTCTGGCAAGGAAGCAGCGTCAAGGCAACACACTCAGCACGACCTGTGGACCAGATGTGTATTAAAGTTCAAATCAGTGTTAGGATTATTTATTTAATCTTACATTGCAGAAACCACCTTAAAACTAATCTTTCTAGCACCACTTTCTTAAGATTATTTCTAAGTATGTTATTACTGTTTAAAATAATGTGTAATATACAAAATAGGCAAGAAAGAGGTGCTAGGGAGTCTCAGACAACGGGAATATGTACACCTTATATCCGCACTAAACCAAGTGAATATCTCTAACTTTTAGGAACCCCCAAGGCTAGAAGAGCTTAGTGATAGTGATGTATTTTATATCAGCAAAAGGGTAAAGTATGCTAGGCTTCACTCAGTCCAAGTCTCTGAAGCCTATGTGAGTCTCAGTTGTTAGGTATAGATCTGAGTCTATTAATTACTTAACGAAAACGTGAGCCATTCAACATGTAATTATTAAATCATTACCTTCAGATGTACGAGTAATTATAAACAATAAAATTTGTTACGAGTTCTGTGTATGTTATTGAACCCCATGTACGACAAAATGGTGTCATTGAATATCTGACTTTCTGGATTTATCGAAAAAATGTCAAAATGGCATGATTTTACGAAAACACGAATAAAAAGTTTTAGATTTATCAAAATAATAAAAGACAGTGTACTCAAGACAATGTTGGATTGATTGAATGCTCATAACAAAACTGATGGGTCTTGGAAAAATAAAACACCCCTAAATAAATCCTGGGACACTGCATAATACCATAAGAACACTACCTGCCTCGATATAGAGCAGCCAGCCCAGAGTGACAGGCCAAGGAATCCGGTTCTCATCCGACAAGGAACAAAGCTGCCAGGCCAGTTGTTTCACTGTCATAACGTCTGAACCACCACGTCATTGCCACCCTTACCCCCCCCCCCCCACACACAGCTGTATCGTTAACTATGATCGTCACTGCTTCGGGTGTGTGAATGATGATGATGAAGAGAGACCCAAATATTTGAGGTCTCCTCCCAAAATTTCTGGTGTAACGTTTTCTATTATTTATAAAGGGGAAACTATGATATTTTTTATTTTTCTTTAAACGCCTATCCTCGGGTCCCTACGCTTCTAAGGGTGCAATGAATGGTACTCGGTGGTGTAGTCCATTTATTAGATTGCAGTACAATCAATTATTCACTCGTATTCCTCGTTGTATCATGCCCTTGTTACTGTTGCTCCTGTCATTCTTGTGGTCGTAGGTTGGTCTGTAGGTAATCCCAGTGGACTGCAGCCTGAAGTTTCCCTTTCCTGAAGCCCACCTCCTCCAGTAGGGAGACAGGGAGCGTTTAGGGCTGGATATGTGACCTGGAAGCTCCACCGCCTCGTGTGGTGTGCTGGGGTGTGTTGTGGTGCATGTACTGTGTGTGATGGCATGGTGTGCTGTGCTGTGACAAAAACTACGTATTAAATAAATATAAATAATGAAAATACGTAAATTATTGATCCAATCTTCTGTCGTACGTCTGGCAAACCAATCTTTCAGGCACTTGATCGTACAGTATATATAACACAATAACTTTACCAAATTATCTTAATCCACTGAAAAACATTAATATATCGCTAGTCTACTACTTATGGTGGAAAATCAGGTGGAATTACAAGTATATTATGGAGAATAGACTGTAAAATCCTCCGTGAAGGGGTCAGAGTGGAGTCGGCCCAGTCGGGGCGACATCAGTATACACCCACACCCCGTCCCCGTGGTGTGAGGTCTGGTATGCATGTCCGTCTGCTGGGATCGCTGACTCGGTCTCTGCCACTATCGCTGTTTCCATTTCTGTCTCTATCACTGTCTATTTCCATTTCTATCTCTATCACTGTCTATTTCCATTTCTGTCTGCCATTGTCTATTTCCATCTGTTTATTTCTGTTTCTATATCACTATTTCCGTTTCTGTCTTTATTACTATTTCCATTTCTATCTCTGGCACTGTCTATTTCCATTTCTATCTGTCTCATACACACACAAACACAATTTTACATTACCATCGTCATATACACAATACCATAAACATTTATATACTCGTATACCATACCTTAACCACAGGCACGGACCCCCAACAATCCTTCTCCCCCTCACACACACACACACACGCACACACACACACACACACACACACCTTACCTTATTTTACCTCATCTCACTTTGCTCACTCTGTATTCCTTTCCCCCATCTCACCTGTTCATCTTTCCCAATTCACTTTTCCTCCTTACCACCCCAGCTCACCTCAGTTCACCCCACCTCACGCACAACCTTTTATTTAATTATGTTCCTCATGCGCTAAGAACAGTGATACTCTTCGAGGTACGGCTTGTTTATTATAAGAGATATTACCCCTTAAAGTTGCAGAATAATGTTGACGATAACCCCTCTTATGCACAGGTAAAGAGATTTCCTCCCTGTGAGACTTGCAGCTTCTGTGTTTTAATCTACTTTCAAAGCCTACCGTCAGTTTATGCTTGTTTTCATCCACGTATACCAATCATTACAGGACACTGTAAGGCAGAACAGTGTCATTGAAGATCATTACATTTTGTACTATTCAGTATAGGCCCAAACGCTTTGGGAAATGTCGCTGGAGGCCAAGAATGATCGTATAGGCTAGTAACTTTTGATTTTGTTACTCCTTCCATATCAACCTATTCCTCGTTTTCTTTAAATGAGCCCACATAGAAAACGGATTATTGAAGTCTGATCCTTTAATTCTTTAAATTCTCAACCCTCCCTCTTCTTCATTTTAAGTGACTCCCACACTCGAAACATTATGGTCTCTTCACTTCTATTTACTTTTATCCCTCCATCTTCAATACTGATAGTTGTAACAAGAAATTAACATTAGAATATGATGCTAGTCACGTAGAGATG
>JAGKTI010042436.1:0-10108 GCA_018397915.1 Birgus latro
CTGCAGGAATGCCATACAATGGTGGGTGGTCAGGTTGGGTGGCTGGTTTAGGGTGTAGGCCACTCTCAGCATGGAGGGGCGGTGAGTGTCTTGTTGGAGTCATTGCAGGTGTTGGGTGCACCAAATGGGATGGCGTTGTCCATTGTGACAGAAGCCAGGTCACTCTCTGGATGCGCATGGTAGCGGTGATGGTGGCGCTGGGGAGAATGCTGGCTAGGGGCAGGTGAGGTTGGCTTTTATGGCTGGGTGGTCGTGGAGCAGGTGTTTCCCTGGGATCCCGGCGATGCTGAGGTTTCTGCTGGCTTGGTGGAGGGAGAGTTTAGTATGGGAGGTGATGGGTGTTGGTGTGGGTGGGTTGCTGTCGGAGGATGAAGTGGTGGGTGTGGGCGTGGAGGTGTATCATGCTGGTGGGTATGAAACGCGCCTGGAGCGGGTGGTGGTGGTGGTTAAAACTGGGGTTGGAGGGAAGGGAGAATGGGGCGCAGGAGCGGGGGTGGGCGGAGTTTGTGGCGGTGAGGTGCAGGCGGCGGCAGGTGGGAGTGAGGTGGTGTCTTTGTTGGTAGCGAAGCGGGGCATGGACGGGGTAGGGGGAGGGTGTGGAGAAATGGTTGGGGTGGGGGGTGGTGGATAGGATCCTCCAATGCTGAAGTGACTGCTTCCACTTGATCCACCTGATCCTTCAGTGCTGAAGTGACTGCTACTTCATCCACGTGATCGACCTCTGTTCCTTCCTGATCCACTTTCTTGTCCTCTTGATTCACTACCGAAGGGGCTGCTTTCTCATGATCCACTTTCATTGCTGTGATCACTTGATCCACCTCTATATCAGCTTCCACCAAGTGATCCACGTCCTCCTGATCGACCTATCGTGAATGGCTCGATCCACCAGAGCTTCCACAATGACCAGATGAGCCTCCACTTCCCCTTCCACCTGATGATCCACGATCCTGGCTGCCGCTGGAAAAGAAAGAACCAAAGGCATGGCCAGAGGGAGTAGTGTACGTGTATCCTCCTGATTCCTTGCTGCTTCCACTTGATCAACTACTGCTGAAGTGGCTGTGTAATGCTGAAAATGTTAGTGTGTAATTTAAGTTTAATATAACTAGTATAAGTGTGTTATAAGTTAGTATAAGTATAGTGTAAGTATAATATGTATGTAATTTACGTTAGGTTATGTATGATGTAAGTGTAATTCTGGACCCTGTTAAGATGATGCAATGTATGAGAAGTGGACCTTGTAATTCATTTTTTGGGCTTGATCTTAGTTAAATTGTAGTAGGGGAGCATTACTGTTAATATGTGGACCGTGTGGAGCGAGTTGGACGCGCAAATTCATGTCTGGTTTCGATAAAGAGGCGAAGAAAGTTGATTCGAGATTAAAATTCGCGATGAGTCGTATTTACACATGGAATTTAGAATTTTGTAGTTGAGTTTACGTTTATCATCGTGTTGTACTAAATAATAATGTCTAAGAGCTTAGGTAAAGTCTGATTATTGATTATGGTCATTGTTAGCCGCAAAATTAATTTATTTTTCACTGTCGCCAGATCACGTAGGCCAGTGCCAACGCAAAGAAAAATTGTCAATGCGTGAGTTTAGGCATCGTTTTAAATTGTTAGACCCATGTTCTTGCCACAAAATTTAAATCATCATAAGTCATTTTGTCTAAGTAAAGGACTGTAAATTCCTTATTGCAAATTTCCTGGATGATGGTATAACAAGCTGGCTGTAGAGTAATTGGTCGAGGTCAGAACCGGTAGTAAGAACGTCGCGGGTTTTAGCGGGGCGTCCTGCCCGTGGGGCGCCACTTCTCGCTGTAACCTCATGGAGGACGGAACTCCGCAGGTATAGTCCCGAGTAATTCACGGTATTCTCCCACATACGTCACAGTAATTAGTTGTCATTCTAACAATATATAAAGCAAGTTGTCTGATAATATTTTCCAATACTATTATATAACTTCTCGCTGTAACCTCATGAAGAACGGAACTCCGCAGATTGTGGTGCGGCGACATCAAGTCGGGATTGCTGTCTGGGTCCGCAGTCCTAGTGCCAAAGCCCTTACACATTTCCACTTAGTTCCTTTCAATTCAGTGTCGTTAATGTTGTTGTATGGTCCACTTAGTAAGCCTTTTATTCAAGAAGTGTAATATTTTGGTTATAAGTGAGTGAAAAGTGGAGTGTTGTATTCCTCTATGATGCAGAGTTCTGTGAGCGCTGAGTCTACATATTAAATTATTCTTGGGATTCGGATTATTTACATAGTTATGTTATGTTGTGCAAACCCATGGAAAATAGGGAGGATTTCTTTAAATGTAGAGTAAACTGTGTAACACGTTGTAAACCTGGGTATTACTACGAGTCCTTTTGAGACTGTGGTTTATGTGAGTTTCTCCTGTGGTTGTAATTTTCTATATCAGAAGTGTACGTTAGTGACGAGTAGAAAGAGATCGAGTTGAGTGAATTCTTTATATACGGGTGTTTTGTATCGAGCGAGTAGTACTTCTGTGAGCAGATTAATCAACAACTTGTTGAGTGTAGAGCCCAAGGTGCTTCTGAATTGGTTTACTCTTATATAATCATTTGAACTGTGATATGTGAGACAGGTGATTTATAAACTGTGGAGAAGAGAGCTTCCATTCTCTCAGATAATCTGGTGGTATCGGAGACTAAAGTATTACTATGCTCCAGTAACTAATTCTTGTTCGTAGTTCTATTCATTCTATGTAATATAAGGTTAGCAATATAGATAAGTATACTTTTCGTATGTGTTTGGTAAAAATCCTCTAGGAAGTAATTCATGAGACCGAGTGGCCCACAAGGCATGTTTCATCTATAAAATCCACGCTCTCGTATATTATTCTCACGCTACCCTGTTACTGCCGTAGGCCTCATTGTCCCCTCTTCCATCATACGGCACTAATATCTTTAATACTTTTTTTTTTCCCGGCAACCGCTGGGTGGTGGCAGCATACAAAATTATTTCAGTTATTATCTGTTGATGTTTCTTCCTGGTGTTAATCAAATTAGTGAGGCCTTCTTAATAACTCTAGGATATCTACTCTGGCAGTAAACAGAAAACATCGAATTAAATAAATTCATTCAGATTTGGATATAGATAGATCATACTCATTATTAATGGAACGCGAAAATTATCTCCCTTACACTGGTGTAATGTGTGGTGGAATTATCAAATTATAACGCAGTTTAAAATTTTATTGTTACACTGGTGGTCTATGCGGTGGAATATTCATTATAACGTAGATAGAAAAAATCCTGCGTTACACTGGCGGCTTAAGCGGTGGGATATAGATGTAAATAGATCGATTGTTATAATATGCTAGAGGCCCACTTGGTCTTATTAAGAACCCCTGAGAGGTAAAATTTTCAAGTAGTGATAAACCGAAAATTGATCGGTATATTTCCACAGATAAAAGTGTTAGTACTTCGCAGAATGTTAGGAGTATCCTTAGTAGGTCACATCCAAATACCTCAGTCAATGAATATTGATTCGGACGTGGAACTGAGAGTGTATCGGGCCCCTGGAGCCAGAGCCAGTTCTTTTTTCTCTGATGAACGAGTCAGTGGAGTACTCAAGTGGCAACATGTTCTGTGTATACTCTGGTTAAGATAGCTAATAGTAGAGTTCCTTCTGTTTCACCATGAGTTGGCAGGGTGTAGAGATTAAGATTTAGGACGAGGAGTATGATCAGACAGAGGCGCAGCAGTCTTTCCCAAAGTTAGCCTGTCCTCAGACTTCAGAACGTATACAAACAATGATGGGTAACGTGAATCCCCTAAAGCCACGTGATGTTCCAGTACTAGAACTGAGTCAATTACAGAGTACTGATACGGCAGCTCGCCTTGAAATGTTCTTTGAAGCGGTAGAGCAGTGTAGCCAAGATGATGCAAAATGCTTACAAATTGCGAAGAGTCGAGTGAGCACGGAGTTAGCAGTGTTCATTCACAACGTCCAGACTAATAGACGAGTAACCACGTGGTTGACATTCAAGGCGATCCTTAGGTCAGAATTTGCTATTGAAGTAAGTATTGATAGGGCATGGCAGGAACTAGATTCAGCTAGCTACGATTGGGTAGAATCACCACAGGTTTTTACACACCGTTATATATGTAAACATGCGGCCGTTGAACACAAATTTTCCGGTAAAAGATTCCCTAACCGAGATAAAACAATCAAGCGTAAAGTGTGGTATGGATTGCCTCTTCCATCAAGGAGTAAGTTAGAAGGGTTTCTGGATGATGAATACCCATTAAAGAAATTCATTGATAGAATAGAGAATGAACGCCAACTGTTGGAAGTGGGTCAGGCCTCTCAAGTAAATATGTTACCTCCTGAAAGAAGCATGAAAGATAGGGAGTCAGACAACCAGCTATCACCTTCTACCTCACCGAAACAGAGTAACTATTCGAATCCAGACGGACCGAAAGAAGTAGTAAAGGATCTAAAGCGTCAGATCCGTGAACTTAAGTCTAACCTGGCACAAGCAGTTAAGGGTTGGCCTAATAACCCTAAAGTGTATAGTGATAAATACTGTGCTCATTGTCGAGCTTCCTCTCACAATCTCAGAGATTGTTGGCGAAAACCACCTCCTGGACATTGTTTTGACTTTCGCAGACCCGGATGTCGGCGAGGTGAACGCGGGTGTCCAGGACGTAGTCCCGACATCACAGCTCAGGGCATCTCTCTGGTAGTAACTCAGGAACCGGCTCAGCAGTTATGACTAGACGGCGGTCAAACATCTCCCACTATCAGTGTCATAACAAATGGGAAGATGTTAGAAGCTGTCGTGGACACCGGCACTAGTTATACTTTGATCAAGGAGTCCGCATTTAGACGAATCGGGGGAGAACTGAACACACGACGTAATCTGCCGCGCTTACAAGGAATCACAGGCGCACCTCTGAGAATACTAGGGATGTTGCGAGCTGAAATAGCGGTCGGTGATGAGAAAGTACACAAGCAATGGATCCCGGTAGTACCAAACTCTTATCTTAGTACAGATATTCTCCTGGGATGTGATGTGTTGAGCCAAGCTACACTCATGTGGGATGGTGTGAAGAGAGTTATGATGTGGGGTGGTGCACCTTATGTAGTAAACCATATCCGTCGACAGAGGAACAAGGTGAGGAGAGTTAAAGATGAGCCTGTAGTATTGTCTAAGCCGAAACAAACCTTCTCACAGATTAATCTCCTCTCGACCTTGCAGTTAGACCCTTACCAAACTAAATTTGTGTCTGCATCTGTGAAAGTGGAACCAGAAACTAATCTTATCGTCTATCCACAGTCTAGAATGAGTCATAATAGTCACCCTTACTTGGTCCAAGTAAACGAGTCAAACAACATCTATGTTCCACTGATTAACCCCACTAAAAAGATGAAAGAGTTACGAAAACGTACTATCATCGGTTTGTTTGAGAGAGTGACTTGCCCAGTCCCTGACAAAGTTAACATCACTAAAATACGAAATAACCTTTTACCTGAGAATGATCACGTTGAGCAAAAGGGTACCCGTAGTCAGAAATTGAAAGCTTTGATTGATGTACAGAACTGGCAACAACTATCTGATGACCAGCGAAAAGAGCTTACTGAACTAATTCTGAAGTATGACCCTCTATTCATCCTAGACCAAGGAGAATTAGGTCTGATCAAGGGTCCTCCAGCTCATATTAAAGTCGAAAATCCTCAGCCCAGTCGAGGCCCAATGTATCGCTATCCTGTGCAGGCTAAACAAATTATCACCGATATGTTGAAGGATATGGAGGATAGAGAGATCATTGAAAGATCCACAGCAGCCTGGTTATCACCTATTGTTTTGGTTAATAAACCCGATGGGAGTAAGCGAATGTGCCTCGATTACCGCCATGTTAACCGGCATCTCGCAGCCGATGTCTATCCACTTCCGCGGCTAGATGAATTAGTGGACCAAGCCGCTGGACATCAATATTACGTTACTCTGGACATGCGAGAGGCATATTTTCAGATTTTATTAGATGAGGAGAGTCGAGATCTGACAACTTTCAGCGATGGTGTGGCTCTCTATCGTTTTCGTCGTCTTCCCTTTGGACTTAACTGTTCTCCAGCCATCTTCTCACATCTAATGGTCAATTTGCTAACACCTCTTCTACAGAAAGGTTGGGTGAAAAATTACCTAGATGACTTGATCTTATGGGCCCCAAGTTTTCCTACCTTATTGGATCAGTTAAGACAACTTTTTGAACTGCTTGCTTGTAATGGCGTAAAGCTAAATCTCAGTAATTGTGAATTTGGATGTAAAGAAGTGACTTTCCTAGGACACCAGATTTCGGCAGAAGATAGTAAACCTGTTCCAAAGAATATAGAGGCCATAGTTAAAATGAAGCCACCCACCACTGTGAAAGAAGTTAGACGATTTCTCGGAATGTGCGGATTCTATAGAAAACATGTACCATCGTTCGCACACGTAGCTACACCACTCACTAATCTGACAAAATCACGAACCACTTTTCTCTGGATGGGCGAATGTCAGAATGCATTTGGACATCTTAAATCTTGCCTTATCAATGCCCCTGTTTTAGTTGGAGCTAAAGTAGATCAGCCATTCATTCTTACTACGGATGCAAGTAACACCCACGTTGGGGGAGTCCTTAGTCAAGTACAAACTGACGGTACCAATAAGCCAATCGGGTATTTCTAAAAAAAACTGACCCCTTGTGAGTCTCGCTATTCAACCACCGATAAAGAGGCTTTAGCAATAGTTCTTGCATGCCGGAATTATCACCATTACTTATGGGGTACACGGTTCACAGTGGTCACAGATCACCAACCACTGACCAGCATTTTCAAACGCAGGACTAAATCACCAAGAATGAACCTTTGGATTCTGGAAATGAGAGAGTACAATTATGATATACAATATCTCAAAGGTAAAGATAATTTCGTTGCGGATCAGTTATCAGTCCAGTTCAGTGGGAAAATTAGGATGCTTTAATTCGAGGGAAAACTGCAGTACTCCCTCAAACTACAGACAGCACGGCCTAGTGTGTAACAGTGACTTCAGGACCTGACAGGCTCTCGCCAGTTACTAGGTGGAGAGCTGGAAGCACAAGGAAGTATGAATGGGGAGCGTAAATGGGGTAGTGGGTTGAATGCATGTGAAGCGCCCTGGGGACGATCCTAGCAGCGAGAGTACAGGTTTGTCCAGGTGAGACGACCATGTTAGCATCCAGGCAGGAGGTTGGCTGGGGCACAATTTCTACTGAAAGTTTGGGAGTTCATTGGTGACAGAGAAGCGACCCCCTCGGGTACGCAAATAATTCGTGGACCGACAGGTGCCACTTATGGGGAGTATCAGATAGTGACAGCACTGTCTTAATTTGGAGTTCATAGAGTAAATGCACAGTCAAGTTGGGTAAGTCTGTCCCGTCAACACACAGGTCTCAAGGAAGTGTAGAAGAATGTATTGTATGAAGACATGATGTTTAAATTTTTTGGGGGGAGGATAAACCCGTGTAATGCTGAAAATGTTAGTGTGTAATTTAAGTATAATATAAGTAGTATAAGTGTGTTATAAGTTAGTATAAGTATAGTGTAAGTATAATATATATGTAATTTACGTTACGTTATGTATGATGTAAGTGTAATTCTGGACCCTGTTAAGATGATGCAATGCTCGGGAAGCGGACCTTGTAATTCATTTTTTGGGCTTGATCTTAGTTAAAGTGTAGTAGGGGAGCATTATTGTTAATATGTGGACCGTGTGGAGCGAGTTGAACGCGCAAATTCATGTCTGGTTTCGATAAAGAGGCGATGAAAATTGATTCGAGATTAAAATTCGCGATGAGTCGTATTTACACTTGGAATTTAGAATTTTGTAGTTGAGTTTGTGTTTATCATCGTGTTGTACTAAATAATAATGTCTAAGAGCTTAGGTAAAGTCTGATTATTGATTATGGTCATTGTTAGCCGCGAAATTAATTTATTTTTCACTGTCGCCAGATCACGTAGGCCAGTACCAACGCGAACAAAGAAAAATTATGTCAATGCGTGAGTTTAGGCATCATTTTAAATTGTTAGACCCATGTTCTTGCCACAAAATTTAAATCATCATAAGTCATTTTGTCTAAGTAAAGGACTGTGTAAATTCCTTATTGCAAATTTCCTGGACGATGGTATAACAAGCTGGCTGCCGAGTAATTGGTCGAGGTCAGAACCAGTAGTAAGAACGTCGCGGGTTTTAGCGGGGCGTCCTGCCCGCGGGGCATCACTTCTCGCTGTAACCTCATGGAGGACGGAGCTCCGCAGGTATAGTCCCAAGTAATTCACGGTATTCTCCCACATACGTCACAATAATTAGTTGTCATTCTAACAATATATAAAGCAAGTTGTCTGATAATATTTTCCAATACTATTATATGACTTCTTGCTGCAACCTCATGGAGGACGGAACTCCGCAGATTGTGATGCGGCGACATCAAGTCGGGATTGCTGTCTGGGTAACATCCTGAAGTCCTAGTGCCAAAGCCCTTACACATTTCCACTTAGTTCCTTTCAATTCACAGTGTCGTTAATGTTGTCGTATGGTCCACTTAGTAAGCCTTTTATTCATGAAGTGTAATATTTTGGTTATAAGTGAGTGAGAAGTGGAGTGTTGTATTCCTCTATGATGCAGAGTTCTGCGAGCGCTGAGTCTACATATTAAATCATCCTTGGGATTCGGATTATTTACATAGTTATGTTATGTTGTGCAAACCCATGGAAAATAGGTAGGATTTCTTTAAATGTAGAGTAAACTGTGTAACACGTTGTAATCCTGGGCATTACTACGAGTCCTTTTGAGACTGTGGTTTATGTGAGTTTCTCCTTTGGTTGTAATTTTCTATATCACAAGTGTACCTAAGTGACGAGTAGAAAGAGGTCGAGTTGAGTGAATTCTTTATGTATGGGTGTTTTGTATCGGGCGAGTAGCACTTCTGTGAGCAGATTAATCAACAACTTGTTGAGTGTAGAGCCCAAGGTGCTTCTGAATTGGTTTACTCTTATATAATCATTTGAACTGTGATATGTGAGACAGGTGATTTATAAACTGTGGAGAAGAGAGCTTCCATTCTCTCAGATAATCTGGTGGTATCGGAGACTAAAGTATTACTGTGCTCCAGTAACTAATTCTTGTTCGAAGTTCTATTCATTCTATGTAATATAAGGTTAGCAATATAGATAAGTATACTTTTCATATGTGTTTGGTATAAATCCTCTAGGAAGTAATTCATGAGACCGAGTGGCCCGCAAGGCATGTTTCATCTATAAAATCCACACTCGTATATTATTCTCACGCTACCCTGTTACTGCCGTAGGCCTCATTGTCCCCTCTTCCATCGTACTGGACTAATATCTTTAATACTTTTTTTTTTTTCTGGCAACCGCTGGGTGGTGGCAGCATACCAAATTATTTCAGTTATTATCTGTTGATGTTTCTTCCTGGTGTTAATCAAATTAGCGAGGCCTGTTTAATAACTCTAGGATATCTACTCTGGCAGTAAACAGAAAACATCGAATTAAATAAATTCATTCAAGTTTGGATATAGATAGATCATACTCATTATTAATGGAACGCGAAAATTATCTCCTTTACACTGGTGTCATGTGCGGTGGAATTATCAAATTATAACACAGTTTAAAATTTCATTGTTACACTGGTGGTCTATGCGGTGGAATATTCATTATAACGTAGATAGAAAAAATCCTGCGTTACAGCTGCTTCCAATTGATCCACTGCTGCCACCACTTCCACATGATCCACTACCACCTCCGTGTTCACCTGCTCCTCCAGTGCTAAAGTAACTCCTTCCACTTGATCCACTTGATCCACCCCTGTATCCTCCTGATCCACTTGCACCCCTTGATCCATTACCGATGAGGCTGCTCTCTCGTGATCCACTTTCATCATTGTGATCACTTGATCCACCTCTGTGTCAGCTTCCACTTGATGATCCATGTCCTGCTCTGGAAACTAGGAACTTTGCACCCACGGCTCTTCGTTTATCTTCCTGGCAGAAACACCCAGCAGTGGCTCACCTCCTTTCTGGGTGAGCTGAGAAATGGCCGGGGAAT
>JAGKTI010042437.1:0-10108 GCA_018397915.1 Birgus latro
TCAAATACAATCAACTAGTTAGGATATGGTGGAATAATATGAGCAGTTATTACTCTGACACAACCCATTATAATGGCTATGAATTGTGACTATCAAGTGACAAAGGCGATATAGTGTTACGATTACACAACATGCATGGGATATTGGTCAATGGCCACTCAGGGCTACCACCTGCAACACACACAGACAGCTGTTTCTAAACTTTTCACACCTATTTCTCAGAAAACATGGTGCTTACAGGCTTTGAGAAGTTTTTGGTGAGAGTGTACATTTGAGCATGCAAATATCCTCTTCCTTTACTGCCCAGGTCTCACTACCATACAGCATTACACTTCTAACATGCCGCATACAAAGATCCCTTAGCACGGAGGGGAAAGCCCTCTCAATGTCGGGAGAGGCAACAGCTCCCTGAACTTCCTCCAACCACTCCTCACTCTAGTCACAGAGCTGCTCCAGTCCCACCTCCAGCACATAACATGTCTCCCAGATAACAAAACTCTTCCACACACTCAACAGACTCACCAGCAAGTTCAATCATTTCGCACCTGACAATCTCCACTTGCTCTCCCCGACACACAGCACACACACACACAGCATTATCTCGCAATCTACCTCTAATATCACTACATCTCTTATGCACCCACTTATCAAAACACTGCACAAGATGGAATTACTTCCCACACCCTTGTGGCAAACTGCACATGGTCACCCTCCCGCTGCTTTGATAGTACCACCACCAACTCTAGATACCATCACTTTTGTTTACTCATCATATCAACCCTCCAATTTCACTACACACTGCCATCAACTGAGACAAGAGAGAATAGGAATCTGTCAGCAGGGCTTGGGTCAATTATGAACTGAACTGGAACCGATTCTTAAAAAACTGAATTGGAATCGAGAAATACAAAACTAAAATTAACTGAATTGAATTGGAATTGATCAGATGTAATCCTCAATAACTTGGACTTGTTCATGTTTTGTTTATTATATATATATAAAAAAATAAACAACTTGAACTTTTAGTTGGTAACGAATTTAACTGGTTTGTGTGGTTGAGCATTTCTGATAAAGATGTTAATTTGAAGCTTCATTTTTATTTCTTTCCGTTAGATTAATGGTAATGGGTAGATTAAAACTGATTCTGAACTGAAAACATTTTAACTGAATGAAATATCAACCATAATGATTTGAACTGGAACTGAAGATTTTTTTTTTAATGAATGAACTGAATTGGAATTCAAATTTTATTCTCAATTGGAATTGAATTGACAAAAATGAATTGACCCGAGCCCTGTCTGTCATGTTTGAAAATATACAATAATAAAATTTTACAGGCACTTCAGAGAGCTGCTTTCATGAGTATCCTTGGCTACTGGTCCCTCAGATGGTAAGTTGTGGTGACAACATCCACTCACATGTAGTGCCACTTACTTCCTTCACCTCTATCATTCTATTTCTGTGCCTGTCCTCAGTTCCCTTCCTATCCTCGCTTAAGATAATGGTGGACTACTGGAGTCTCCTTGGTTACAAGCCTTATATTTCCCTATCCTCTCGATAAGCCTCGGGACAAGTTCACCACTTCCTTGTGACTTGCATATAAGAAAGCCTGGAGACAAAATGAGAAAACTACTTGGATCTGAGAGAGAGAGAGAGAGGGGGGGAGGGGAGCTTTATATACAACTAAAATTCAGTCATCTTCCACAGCACTTCTTCGTGACTAGCACATAAACTTTCTGTAAATACACCTACAGCTCCTTCACCTTAACTTGGCCAAGATTTATCTTTCTGCAGCCTAACTCTGTAGAAAAATGACAGCCCTAAACCCTTCCCACAGCACTTCATGACTAGCATCAGCAAATTTTAATCCAGTCAGAGCTAGACACTTAATATTCAAAGACAGTATGTAATTTCAGGCCAAAATTATACCCTTAAAACAGCAGTTCTTCGTGACTAGCATAGTAATCTTAGGCCAAGGTAAACCCTTATCAAAGCACTTCTTCGTGACTAGCATGGTAATTTTAAGCCAAAGTTAAACCCTAATTTAAGCACCTCTTTGTGACTAGCATGGTAATTTTAAGCCAAAGTTAAACACTAATTAAAACACTTCTTCGTGACTAGCATGGTAATTTTTGGCCAAAATTAAACCCTAATTAATGCACTTCTCCATGACTAGCATGGTAAATTTAGGCCAAAGTTAAACCCTAATTAAAGTACTTCTTTGTGACTAACATGGTAATCTTTGGCCAAGTTAAGGCAAAGAGAGATCCAGTTATAACATTACCAATCTTACACTCTTTCCACTGCACTTCATGACCAGCAAAATCTTAGGCATTTTCTTTGAGACAGCTGGCTTGATCTTACCATCTTCCTACCATCTTTTTAGAAGTTCACTTACCTCCTGCAAATAGAAAATAAAAAAAGATTAGATGGTTTGTCTCACCATAACTACAACACCACCAGGCACTCAAACCCACTAAACCACCAGGCACCCATACACCCTACCTACACACACACACACCAAACCTGTTAACTGGACCATCTAGACAGTAAACTAAACACACACAAACACATACAATCTGCCAACTAAAGCATTTGAAGATCAGGAGTTAATTCTGTACTTAAATAATAAAAATAATATAATACTAGTAATAATAATAATAGAAATAATAAAATAGATATAATAATAATAACAGTAAATAATAATAATAACAAAACAACAATAATAATAAATAGGCACATCTGGCTGGAGCACCTGAACCCACTAGTCCACCAGGCATCTATAGTAAAATAATAATAATAAACTACATCCACAGTACAGATCAGCCAATGGGCGCACATGAATCCACCTGACCACCTGGCACCTCATTACACAGCACTTAAAACAGACCCTAACTTGAACATTCAGGTGTAAGCTAAATCTAGGACCTAAAATAGACCTAACACTGTTATCTAGGACCTAAAATAGACCTAATTTCTATCTATAACCTAAAATAGACCTAATTTCTATCTAGGACCTGAAAGACCTAACATTTCTTTCTGGGACCTAAAATAGACCTAACATTTCTATCTAGGACCTAAAATAGACCTAACATTTCCATCTAGGACCTAAAATTGACCTAACATTTCCATCTAGGACCTAAAACAGACCTAACATTTCTAATTTTATCTATCTGAAGCACCCTGGCCCACTTGAACACCAGGCACCCACACAATATCTACTGCCAGTCGTCTTTATCTCTTAAGGGGTGGCCACAAACAAATCGCCTCCATGTCGCCCTGTCCCCTGCCATTTCGCTGCCCTCCCCCCACTCTCATACCTCTCTACTTCATCCCTCCATCTCATCCTCATTCTCCCCCTCCATTCATTCTCCTAGTTAATCTCTTGCACTCCATTCCCCCAACTTAGACACCCCCTCTCCCACACACTCCATCTCATCCTTGGCCTCCCTCTCCCCCCCTCTACCTCAATCACTCTTCATCCCCCAACTCACACACCCCTCTCATATACCTCTCCACTCCACACCTCCATCTGCTCCTCAGCCTCCCCCTCCACTCACTAACTCTCCTCATTAGTCTCACTCTTCACCCCTCCAACTCACACACCCCCTCTCTCATACCTCTCCCCCCCATGCCTCCATCTCATCCTTGGTCTCCCTCTCCATTCACTCACATACTCTCCCTGTTAGTCTCTCTCTCTCTCTCTCTCTCTCTCTCCATCCTCACCACATGGCCAAACCACCTCAATGCATTTACAATTCCTAACCCTATACTTTCCTAACTTTTCTTCACTGCAATCTTTCTAACACAGGGGTTCTCAACCTTTTTAATCTTATGTACCCCTTGAAGGCTTTCAATATCGGTCACGTACCCCTTACCCACGTAATTGAAAACCACAAACTTGGCCATGAAACCATTATCAGTTATTATGGCTGCAGTGTAGGCACATGACTTCATAGCCGCAAGCAAAATCCATGACAACTTAAACAAGGGAAAAAAATCAGACTACAAATACACTGGAAACCATGAAGCAGATCTCAATGTACCTGAGGGTGAGGGTAGTGAGGGAAGAGTGGTGAGTGGGTGACAGTGAGAGGCGAACAGTGCGTCTCACTTTGATACCTGTTCGGTACGCATGAGGGAAGACGTGATCGATAGAAAACGAGCAAGTGTGACTACTGTATTATGGGTTTGCAAGGTTGTGTGGCAAGTGTAGTCCAAGAGAGCTTTCTCTCAAATGACATAACTCCAAGAGTTTCCTTGTTAACGTTGTCACTTAGTGTCCTGGTTCTAGTGGAGGACACATAGCCTAGCACATGTAGGCCACTTTCTACAAACAGGTTTGCAGTTATTCAAAACTGAAGTATTTTGAGAAACCTGTCACGTACCCCTAAAATTCCTCTCACGTACCCCAGGTTGAGAATCCCTGTTCTAACATCTATACAGGCAAGAAGTACTATAGCAATAATTAGAAAAAACTATACTCTTCTCTAATTTGGCCCTGAATTCCGTCCTCTTGCAGCTAATTTTATGCAGAATTATACTATGCTACAGCTCTACCTCCTTCTCATGGCACTTCTTCGTGACTAGCACCCTAATCTACTAGACTAGTCAAGATGGAGAGATGGTAATTTTAGGCCAAGTTAGAATTTAAACAGACAAATGGTTATGATTTTTGAAAGTCCTCACCATTTTACTGCCCTGGTGTGGCCTCCTCTGCTATCATGCTGCCCCTCCTCCAACCGTCCTAAGTATAAATATGCTTTACAACTCAAACTACAATATCATACCTCATTACTTATTAAACCTTATGCTGATGGACAGAACTGAAGCTATATACCCAGCCATCTCAAGGGCTCCCTAACACCTTTTCCTAAGTGAATTATTTTGCTTCTTACACCTTAACTTCTTTTCTGTTCCATCAATCCTAATATCACCCTACTCTGCATAAAAACCAGCCTCTTCACCTCCCAAGGGCTCCCTAACACCCTTTCCTAAGTGAATTATTTTGCTTCTTACACCTTAACTGTCCCTTTCTGTTCCATCCATCCTTATAATATCACCCTACTCTGCATAAATTACTTAAGGATATTAACCAGCCACTTCACCTCTCAAAGGCTCCCTAACACTTTTTCCAAAGTGAGTTATTTTGCTTCCTACACCTTAACTCTCCCTTTCTGTTCCATCCATCGTTCTAATATCACCCTACTCTGCATAAATTACATAGGGATATTAACCAGCCTCTTCACCCAGCTATGGATGGGACGAGACACGATTCACAAGAGCTGATACAATGGCTGAAATGTCAAATCAACTATCAATTTCAACCTGAGAAACTTTGTCTTTCATTATCTATCTATTGCCAGATGCCTTAATTCCGTAAAGGGGGGTCACAAACAAATCGCCTCCATGCTCACATTCTTCCTCTCTACCCTCAACATTCACACCTCTCATTCTCCACACCCAGTTGTCATCCTTCATCTTCTCAACATGCCCAAACCATCTCAATCTACACCTTATCACAACACCAATACACTCCAGTCCCATCTTTCCTCTCAGCTCTACCCTCAATATTAATCTCTCACTTTCCACACCCAGTTATCCTCCGCCATCCTCTCCACATGCCCAAACCGCTTCAATCTACCCCTTCTCATCAACACCAATACACTCCAGTCCCATCCTTCCTCTCAACCAGTCAATTCAATCTTCCATAATTCTGGCACCGCCTTCCGAAGGTGTCTTATCGCCACAAACACTGATCTGAGAAAATGTTTAAATTTCTATTTTGGTGTGGTGCTTCCATTTGACATTCAAATACTTCTCACTATTGCCGTTCCTATTTCCCAGCCTCTTCCCCAACCATTCCCAACTTCTTCCCCAACCATTCCCACCTTCCCCAACCATTCCTAGCTGATCAGTGTTTGTGGTGATAAGATGCCTTCGAAAGGTGGTGGTTGAGTTATCCACATACACTAACAGATCTGAAAAAGCTTAGGGAAATTATTAGGTTTAAACAAATGGATTACAGGATTGTGCTTCCTCCACTCTTCTCCATGTGTTCAAGTCACCTCGACTTCCTCCAAGTCACCTCGACTTCCTCCACTCTCCACAGTCAGGTCCCTCCACTATCTCAATTCTCCAGGCGTCTTCCATCTCTTGAACCAGGCCATCAAGCTGCCCAATCTCTGGTACCTGGCTATCGATCCCTCCTTCACATACATACACACACAAGGCCAAAGGAACTCCCCTGCAAAGAAGAAATATAGTACAAATTAATTACATTATATAGTACTGTACAAATTAATTACCTGTACAGCAGACACAAATATACAGGAGGCTTATACCCTTTTCACTCTAACTTGGACTAAAATTGCCATCTCTCCATCCTGAATGAGTTGGAGAGATAGCACTAGAATATGATGCTAGTCACGAAGTGCTATGAAAACACTAATATGATGCTAGTCATGAAGAAGTGCTATGGAAACACTAAAATATGATGTTGGTCACGAAGATTAACACTAGAACATGGTGCTTAGTCAGTCACAAAGATTAACACCAGAATATGATGCTAGTCACGAAGAAGTGCTATGTTAAAGATGTAGAGCCATACTACTCACTTTCTGCCACTCTGCTAAGCAAAGAAGCAAAGTTAACTTAAAAAGGAAAATCAGGGCCAAGTTAAGGTGAAACGAGTATAGTTCTCATCCTTTTTACTCTAACTTTGCCAAAATTTGCCATCTCTCCATCTTGAATGCTGAGTTGGAAAGGTTAACACTAGAATATGATGCTAGTCATGAAGAAGTGCTATGGAAAGGATGCAGCACCACAGTATTCTCTTTCTGCCACTCAGCTATGTGAAATTAACTGCAAGAGGAAAATCTGGGCCAAGTTAAGGTCTATCTATCTATCTATTCCCAGAAGCCTCAATCCTGAACGGGGTGGCCACAAACAAATCGCCTCCATGTCGCTCTGTCCTCCGCCATTTCACTACCCCGCTCCCAACTAACACCTCCCCCTTTCTCATGTACCTCACCACTCCATCCCTCCATCTCATCCTCAGCCTCCCCCTCCACCTCACTCACATACACTCTCCTCGTCAGTCTTTCACTCTTCAACCTCTCCACATGCCCAAACCACCTTAACGTGTTTCTCCTAACGTTTCCTATCACGTCCACAACCACATCACAACGCTCTTTCACTTCCTCATTTGTTAGTCTGTCTCTCCATGTGACTCCACATGCTCTCACTCTTGACTTCTGTCCTTCCAACAAGGTCCTAGCTTCACTTCCATATGTTAGAATTGGTATCACAATACTGTCATGTAACAACTTTTTCACTTCCATGCTCACCTCCCTGTTTCTTATCACTGCTTTCAACGAACCAGCAACCTTCCTTCCCTGCTGCACCCTTTCGAGCACTTCACCCTCCAGACTTCCATCCTTACTCATCACACTACCCAAGTACTTAAATGCACTCACATTCTCCATATCCTCCCCATCCAATCTCATTGTACATTCACTGACTTCACTTCTCTCGAAGACCATCACTTTACTCTTCCCTACATCCACCTTTACATTCTGTTTCTTACATACTCTCCCAAACTCATCTACCAAGCCTTGCAGCTCCCCTTCGTCTTCGCTCAACACCACAGTATCATCTGCAAACAACAGTACAGGGAGTTTCCAAACACTGCCCTCTCTCACTAGGGCCGCTCCAACATCCACTGCCCGACCTTGTATCTCTTTTATAACCCCATCCATGTACAGACTGAACAACCATGGTGACACCACACATCCTTGTTTCAATCCAACCTTCAAATGGAAAGATTCACTCAGTTTGCCATCCACATGCACTGCAGCCTTAGCACCCTCATACATACTCTTCACTGCCTTCAACAACTTCCCATCCACTCCATATATTCTTAATACTTTCCACAATCCTTGTCTATCCACCCTGTCATATGCTTTCTCCAGATATATGAAGGCTGCATACAACTTCTTTCCCTCCTCTAGAAACTTTTCCACTAAGGATCTAAGAATGAATATCTGGTCTACACAACCTCTTCCCTTCCTAAAACCTCCTTGATCTTCTCCAACTAATTCCTCTGTTATTTCCATAACTCTGTCAATAAGTATCCGACCATACACTTTTCCTATTACACTGAGAAGGCAAATGCCCCTATGATTACCAAACACTACTTTTTCCCCTTTTCCTTTGTACAGAGGAATAATTATACCTGACTTCCAATCCTCTGGGACTCTATCCTCCTCCCACCAATCTGCACACCTTCCACATCCATTCTATTACTATCTCTCTCCCATGCTTCAGCATTTCACCACACACTCCATCAATTCCTGGGGTTTCCCCATTTTAACTTTCTTCATTGCTTCCACCACTTCCATCCTACCGATTTCTTCCTCTCTTCTCACAACCCTCCTTCTCCCCGCCATTCCCCAGCCACTTATATTTGCATTACTTTCATTCTCTATGTTCAACAGTTCATTAAAGTGTTCTCTCCATCTGTTTACTTTTTCTCCCTTCTCCACTAGTAATCTACCATTTTTATCTTTCACACCCCCACTGACATCACTGGCACCCTGTCTAGCTCTCTTTGCCTCCTTCCAGAACATTTTCTTACATTCCCTCCACTTTGCACTCAAATTCCTTCCAAATTCCTTATCCACTCTCTTCTTACTAATCTTTTCACCTCTCTCCTCCTCTCTACATATGACTCTCTCGTCCGTCTCCCAGGTTCTTCGACGCGTTTCTCATCCACTCATTATATGCTTTCTTCTTTTGTGCCACAGCCTCTCTCACCTCTTCAGTCCACCATGCTGTTCCCTGAACCCCCTTGCATCTTCTCTTCATCTCACACACCACCTCACATGCTGCACAGATTTCTTCTGTGAATATCTTGCACGCACCTTCCACATCCCCCATCTGCTCCAATCTATATTTACCGAATCGCACCTCCACTTCCTTTTTATATTCAGCCTTTATTCCATCCTCTTGCAACTTTTGTACCCTCCTTGTAAGAAATACTTCCTCCTGTCCTTCCCTTCTTCTCTTCCTTCATCTTGTTTGGATTCTGATTCTGGCCACCACCAAGTGGTGGTCAGAAAGTCCACTCCCCCAACCTCTATATACTCTTGCATCCATCACACATCTCATCCTTTCATCCACACACACATAGTCAATCATTGCCTTCCATTCATTCATTCCACCGTCCACCCTTCTCACCACTCGACACGTATACCTATGGATCGTTTTGTGCCTGAAGAGGGTATTAGATAACACCAACCCCCTCCCGGTACAAATGTGCACTAAAGCACTGCCATTCTCATCCATCTCTGCAAGCACATCCCACTCACTAATCACTCCATCCACCTTCTCATTCCCTACTTTTCCATTCATATCTCCAATCAGAAACACTTTCTCATTCCTTTCAAACTTTTCCAAGCAGGCTTCCACATTTGTCCAGAACTCTTCTCTCACTCTACTTACACAATCTTGCGTTGGTGCATACACGCACACAATTGCCCACATTTGTAGTTAAGGTGAAAGGAGTATATTCTTCCCATAGATTTTGCCTTATGCAGTCCACTTCACATAGTTCAGTGTCAGAATATGCTAAAGCTAGTTATGTTTTACACAGCACTTCTTCATGACTAGCACTGTATTCTAGTGATCTATTGTTACAACTCAAAATTCAAGATGCTGAGATTTAAAACCAAAAATGAAGAATATTTGATGCACTGTAGTGTGTTAGAAATGAATCTCCTTGGTTACTAGACTGATTTTACTCTAACTTGGCCTAAAATTGCTAATTCTCCATCTTCAATGCTAAGTTTTAATACCAGATTAATGTAATAATATGAGGCTAGTCACAAAGAAGTGCTAGAAATGAGTCTCCTTGGTTACTAGACTGTTTTTATTCTAACTTAGCCAAGGGTTGAAAATGTCAGCTGCTAATGTATATGCAAAGAAATAAGTCGTACGAAATCTAGGCAATACATAATAAATTAGGTAGTTCCAGGTGAATATAAATATCACTCAGGCTTCTCCCTTCCTTTCTTATATACATTTATATTACAAGAGTAGCTCATAC
>JAGKTI010042439.1:0-10108 GCA_018397915.1 Birgus latro
GGCACATCCTGTATTAAACTGCCTTCTTTTTATATACGTGCCCCAGCCATTTCCAACGAGACAGTCTCACATATTCATCAACTGGATCCACTCTTGTAATATTCCTTACTCTTTCATTTGTAACTCTATCTTGCCACTTTACCCCAGGAATCCTTCTCAGTATATTATTCTCAAATCCTAATACTTTCTGATCTGTTGCAATTGTACTGTTCCATGAATTTTGCCCATAAATTAAAATTGGTCTAACCATGGACTTGTAAATTTTTATTTTAGTATGTACCAAAAGCATATTATTATTATTCCAAACAGATTTCAACATTCCAACAGCTTGCCAAGCCTGTCTGATCTTCTCCTCAATTTCATTATTTAACGATCCATTAGATGATACAATCGTTACCAGATATTCAACATTTTCTATTCTTCACCACATTATTCCCAATTACACAATCGATTTGGTTCTTGTATGTGAAGTTCATATTAATAATTTCAGTCTTTCCACAATTTATTACTAATCCCACTTTTTCTCCTTCCTCCACCAGACAAACAAACACCCTCTGCATCTCGTAAATACTTCCACAAATCAGTACAATATCATCAGCATAGTCCAAATCCATCAGCCTCTTATTTTCTTTCCAGTTAATTCCTGCACCTGTTCTCCTTACACCCTTTCTCATAACATAATCCATAACCAAAACAAACAGCAAAGGCAAAAGAATTCCTCCTTGAATCACTCCTGACGTAACTTCAAATGAATCGCTCAAAGAACCACCCACCATTAACGTACAAAAAGTACCTTCATGCAGGCTTCTATTAGTATTTACAAACTTTTCCGGTATACCATAAAATCTCACAATTTTCAACACAGCTCCAAGTGAAACACTATCAAATGCCTTTTCAAACTCCACAAAATGCATACTAAGTGGCATTTTCATCTCATTAGCTTGTTGCATTAGATGCCTCATGTAGTGCCGTAATTTTAAGGATAATATAAATATCCATAAGTTAGTATAAGTATAATATAAGTTAATATAAGAGTAGAATAAGTTAGTATAAGTGTAATGTAAGTGTAGCCTTGAAACCCCTGATTATAATTCATCTGCAATAGGTAGGGAGTGATAATCAAATTCCATATTCAGGCTTGTTCCCTGTTGATATTTGTGGCAAAGGTGATTTTCTAGTAATAAAGGAACTGTATAGTGCGATTATGTGAGTTGAAAGGCAATATGCCGCTGCTTTCCCACGGTGTAGAAAGAGGAGAAAGTTTTAGCACGAGATCAATAATCGCGAAAATTTGTCTTCATACTTTAAATTCAAAATTTGTAAGTCAGGCTTGGTATTATCATCTTTTTGTACTACATAATAATGAATAAGCTTAGTTAAATTTTACTTACCGATAATGGAAATTTGCAAATCACAAAATCTGCGTTACACTCGTGACTGGATACGTATCTCCACATAGTTATAATTAGTTGAAACACTTGTTGGTTTAGGCTTCGGTATAATTGTCAATCCCATACGCTTACCACAAAATTTTAAACATCGTCAGTCAACCCATCTGTGTACATCGAGAGTGAACCTTTTTTTTTTTTCCTATGCCATGTTATTAGGTGTGATCAGTATTGCAGCAGAGGAATTAGTCGAAGTCAGTTCCAATGTTAGGACGTCCGCGAGGAAGGGGCAGCCCTGCGGGATAGCATCACTTTGCTCTCTGATGTCCTGTCGTCCGCAGGTGAGTAGTTCATGCGCTCTAAATCCCCCCCCCTTTTTTGTTCCTATAATGTTAATCCTCTCTATATATACAGTATATATTAATAGGTTGGCTGATAATGTTTCCTCTAACTTCCTTTCATAATGACTTTGCTCTCCGACGCCCTGTCGTCCGCAGATTGCCGTTGTTCCATTGTAGCCGCCTCCCCCAACAAAAGAAGTAACGAAACGGTTCTTCTCATTTGTGACCGTTTACACTAGAACTTCTCCCCCCCCTCCCCTTTCAGATTCACTAATCTCGATAGCGAATTATTGGTCCACAGTAATACTGTAATCTTATATATACATCTATCTATCTATCTATTGCCAGACGCCTCAATCCCGCACGGGGTGGCCACAAACAAATCGCCTCCATGTCACTCTGACCCCTGCCATTTCACTACCATGCTCCCAACTCACACCCCCCTCTCTCATATACCTCTCCACTCCATCCCTCCATCTCATCCTCGGCCTCCCCCTCCCTCTCGCACCCTCCACCTAACTCACATACACTTTCCTCGTCAGTCTTTCACTCTCCATCCTCTCCACATGCCCAAACCACCTTAACGAGCTTCTCCTAACGCTTCCCATCACGTCTTCAACCACACGACAACGCTCCTTCACTTCCCCATTTGTTAGTCTGTCTCTCCATGTGACTCCACATGCTCCTCTCAAATAACACATTTCCACTGCTCTCACTCTTGACTTCTGTCCTTCCAACAGGGTCCAAGCTTCACTTCCATATGTCAGAGTTGGTATCACAATACTGTCATGTAACAACTTTTTCACTTCCATGCTCACCTCCCTGTTTCTTATCACTGCTTTCAATGAACCAGCAACATTCCTTCCCTGCTGCACCCTTTCGAGCACTTCACCCTCCAGACTTCCATCCTTACTCATCACACTTCCCAAGTACTTAAATTCACTCACATTCTCCATATCCTTCCAATCCAGTCTCACTGTACATTCACTGGCTTCACTTCTCTCGAAGACCATCACTTTACTCTTCCCTACATTCACCTTTAGATTCCGTTTCTTACACAATCTCCCAAACTCATCTACCAAGCCTTGCAGCTCCCCTTCGTCTTCGCTCAACAACACAGTATCATCTGCAAACAACAGTACAGGGAGTTTCCAAACACTGCCCTCTCTCACTAGGGTCGCTCCAATATCCACTGCCCGACCTTGTATCTCTTTTATAACCCCATCCATATACAGATTGAAGAACCATGGAGACATGACACATCCTTGTTTCAATCCAACCTTCAAATGGAAGGATTCACTCAGTTTGCCAACCACACGCACTGCAGCCTTAGCACCTTCAAACATACTCTTCACTGCCTTCAACAACTTCCCATCCACTCCATATATTCTTAATACCTTCCACAAACCTTGTCTATCCACCCTGTCATATGCTTTCTCCAAATCCACGAAGGCTGCATACAACTTCTTTCCCTTCCCTAGAAACTTTTCCACTAACGATCAAAGAATGAATATCTGGTCTACACAACCTCTTCCCTTCCTAAAACCTCCTTGTTCTTCTCCAACTAATTCCTCAGTAATTTCCCTAACTCTGTCAATAAGCATCCTACCATATACTTTCCCTATTACACTGAGAAGGCAAATGCCCATATGATTACCACACACTGCTTTTCCCCTTTTCCTTTGTACAGAGGAATAATTATACCTGACTTCCAATCCTCTGGGACTCTACCCTCCTTCCAAGCCAATCTCCACACCTTCCACATCCATTCTATTACTATCCCTCCCCCATGCTTCAGCATTTCACCACACACTCCATCAATTCCTGGGGCTTTCCCCATTTTAACTTTCTTCAATGCTTCCACCACTTCCATCCTGGTGATTTCTTCCTCTCTTCTCACAACCCTCCTTCTCCCTGCCATTCTCCAGAATGACGAAGAGAGTGTATGTGAGTGAGGCGGAGGGGGCGAGAGGGAGGGGGAGGCCGAGGATGAGATGGAGGGATGGAGTGGAGAGGTATATGAGAGAGGGGGGTGTGAGTTGGGAGCATGGTAGTGAAATGGCAGGGGACAGAGTGACATGGAGGCGATTTGTTTGTGGCCACCCCGTTCGGGACTGAGGCGTCTGGCAATAGATAGATAGATAGACTTTCATTCTCTATGTTCAACAGTTCATTAAAGTGTTCTCTCCATCTGTTTACTTTTTCTCCCTTCTCCACTGGTAATCTACCATTTTTATCTTTCACACCCCCACTGACTTCGTTGGCACCCTGTCTAGCTCTCTTTACCTCCTTCCAGAACATTTTCTTACATTCCCTCCACTTTACACTCAAATTTCTTCCAAATTCCTCATCCACTCTCTTCTTATATATACATATTTGGGAATATTGTAAATGAGTAGTAAGCCTGTTTGATATTTTTTTTTAGTCCAAGAAGTTATTGAAAATTGCCTTCCGGATTTAGAGTGTAGATTCGTTTACACAGTTCCTCTATTATCATTGTATGAGTTGCTTGAGAACTTCGAAGTGAAAAGTGTGGGAAAGAACTCGGTCCCAAGGATATAGTCTGTTATGTAATTTTTTCCAAGATCATTACCCAAGGAGCCCATACGAGGCCATTGGATTGTTGGTTCCATGTTAAGCTGTCATTGCGAATTTATTAATTTGATATATGAGATTGTTGGATACACTGGAGATAGTGTTAATTTGAAAATAGTAGATTAAGAGGTGAAATTTATATATTTATATTTGCATGTGAATATAAAATTGTGCTTAAATCCAACTGCGAGGAACTCTGTTCATATTAGTGTGTTAGTATCATTCTGTGAATTTCTTTCAGCGGAGGTGAAAGTATTCTTGCATACATTGATCTTCTTTTGGTGTATCTGACCTGCCCTGGGATAATATCAGTGCGAAAAAATCATGATCTTATAGTTTCTAGTGATTCATATCCTGTAAGTAATCTATGATTAATTTGATCAATATCTAGTTTCTTATATTTGTATGTTTAGACTTAGTAAATATTAGGTTAAGTTTTTATTGTGTTTGAGACTTATTATCCCCTGGGGAGTTTTATCGTGAGACTGAGTGGCCCACAAGGTGTGTTGCTATCTTAAGACTCACACACTCTAAACAATTCATGCTACCCTAGTCACTTATTCGCAAGGCCCCAGTGCTCTTCATCTTACTTTAGTGGAGCTAATAATTCTTTCCCGGCATTCACTGGGTGGTGGCAGCCTACTCTTGTATCTCTGATTCATAGTGATGGTATCTCTTAATTTTCGTTAACTTCGGCGGTTCAAAATTATATCACCACACTGGTGGCAAAGTGGTGGGATCTTCTTATTTTCAATAATTAACTAAATGATCCAAAAAGCTGACACCACACTTACAATAAAAATCTGATCATTACAACCTCGACCCTTTCTAAATCCCACTTGTTCGTCTCTTAAAATTTTATCAATTACTGGCTATATTCTGGTCAGCAAGATTTTGGAAAAGACTTTTGCAACTACAGCTGTCAAAGTTGTCCCCCTCCAATTTCCACACACACTTAAATCTCCCTTTTTTGGTATATTTACAATCACTCCATTTTTCCACTCTTCTGGAATTCCACTATTATCCCAAGCCACATTAAAATGTTTTAAAAGTGCATTCACCAGCTCATCATCTTCTACCTTAAGCATTTCAGGAAATATTCCATCCTCTCCTGGGGCCTTAAAATTTGTTAATTCCTTTATAGATTTTGCTACCTCTTGCAAGGTTATATCCCGTTTCTATCCGCAATCTCTCTCGGCCGGCAAAATGTCCTCTTCAGCAGGGATTGGTCTATTTCCAACGGATTCAAAATGCTCTTTCCACCTTCCTTTTATATCCACATCTTTATTCATCAAGTTACACTTTCTATCTCATACAGGTATTTCCTTCCTTCTCTTTTCAGTCCCAGCTAACTCCTTCATGGCCTGATATGCTGCTCTTGTTCTCTGACTGTCATTTTTACTTAATTTCTGTCTCTGTTGCCTTTTCATCATGTAGCCTCTTCTTATCACGTCTAATGAGTCTACTTCAGAATGTAAACTCCAGTACTTTGCTCTAAGTACTTCAACAACCTGGCCATCAACATGTTGTTCTTCACTTCTTAACTTTGCCTCTTTCCTTTTCTGAATTGCATTCCATGTTTCATCTGACATCCACTTTTCCTTCTCACTTTTCCCTTTTTCTTAATAAAGTAGTAACCTTAGCACTCTCATGCAAAACCTCTTCTACCTCTCTCCACATTTGATTAATATCATTGTCTTCAGATTCCATCAAAGTCTGCAGGACTAGAAACGTGCTCCTACATTCCCACCGAAACTTTTCCTTCGTGTTCTCATCATTTCTCAGCTCATCAAAATCATATTTATTACCTCCTGTACAATTACCATTAACGTTTCACTTAAGTTTGATTTTAATCTTTGACACAACAAGTTGATGGTCACTACCCATATCTGCCCCCCTCCTTATGCAAACATCTTGCAAATAACTCCTATGCCTTCTGCTAATTGCAATGTGGTCAATCTGGTTACAATTGTTACTGGCGTAGATACCCCAGTTGTGTGATAGAAATAGGAGAGGGAGATGGTGTACAGATAAAAGGAACCACTGAGAAATCAGTTAATCCTTCCTATCGTGTTCTGACCTGGTGGGTCGGACAAACGGTCACCGTATGTACATAGCGGTCAAAAGCGTCACTGGAGATAGACTAGGAGATTATCACAAAGATCCTATTTCCCAGTTTAGCTGCTCCTGTCCCGTGAGAAAGTACAGTAAGCTTGTGAGGGGCGGAGCATATTTTCAGAGTACGGCCAATCAAAATAGGCTGAATCTTTCTCTGCCTTTCTTGATGGCTTGTAATTAGCTATGGGTGAGCCGAGTAAGGCCTCTCTTGGGTCGTACGAGGTCTAGTACTGTTTCATTGGCTAGAGATTATTATTCTAAACGCCTAATGGCTAAATAACCGAAAGAGATCGGAGATACGACCTTTTATAACCTCGATCTAGCAGTGAGAGCTCACTTTTAAAGTCATTTTTCAAGAGACACATTCATATGTCTTTGTACAGTCACGTACTTTGTTTATCACATTTTATTACACTTTCCCTCTTAGTTTCTCTTTGCTTAATACGTGACGTTAATTTCAAAAGACTTTGTTTTGCACCCTTATTAGTTTATTCACTACTCCATCTACACTTGTGTAATTTATTCACTTTCTCTCACCTGTATTTGTGTGTGATTAATACTTGGTTTTTACCCTGTCTCCAAGCCACTCGTGTTGGGTATCTGTGAGTATAGTTTGTGTACCTACGCTCCACTGAGTTGTGATCTGTTTAGGTAAGAATACCTAATTTATATTTGTATTATGCAGAGCTATATTTGTGAATTTTCTCTTTGTAATCTGAACCTGAAATCTGTATTCGGATGTGTGTGTTATATAGTGTACAGTACGTGTGAACTTTACCTCATCCCTTTTGGTGATTAATTTAAGGGTTAAGAGTGCACCTTAATATACACGTCCGTAACAAAATTTGGCGACCTCATACCAGGATAGCTCTTCGGTGTATTAATAACTTTGGTCTCCATGACAATTTGGTGACCTTTTTCCAGGATTGCTCTGACATATTAATAACGTTTGCAAATACACAGTGCTTACTTTAATATGATCAGTGATAGTGATGTGAAAGCCTTTCTTGATTCTAAGCCTACCCCAACCAACATGAAAAATCTTAAGAAGCACAAGCTTAAATTACTTGCCCAGGTCTTAAATGTGACTTTTCCTGCCTCCATTAATAAGACTAACTTACTTGATTTAGTGTTGGAAATCATGTTTGCACAAAGTGAGTCCTCCATTGCTAGTCCTGAGCCAGTTGATATTGCACAAGTCGTTGATCCCAAGTCTTTATCATCAGAGACACCAGGGCCCAGTGTTGTTTCTGTTCATAATTCTAGTGATCAAATACAACTTGAGATAGCCAGACTTAAGCTGAGGGAATTAGAAATACAAGCCCAGATGAGACAAAAGGAAATGGATCATGAATTTATAATGAAGCAAGCTGATAGTTTACCTAGAGCTAATAGTTCATCTGGCAGTAGTTCATCTTTTGATGTTGCTAAGAATATTAAGCCTGTCCCTCCCTTTAATAAACAAGCAAGACGTCACTAGGTACTTTCATATGTTTGAAAAGGTGGCAGGTCGTCTCTCATGGCCAAAAGACTCGTGGACAGTACTGTTGCAGAGTGTTTTGAAAGGAAAGGCTCAAGAAGTGTATATTTCTTTATCAGTAGAGCAAAGTGCTAACTATGATTGTCTAAAAGAGGCTATTCTAAAGTCATACAAACTCGTGCCAGAGGCATATAGGCTTAAGTTTAGATACTCTTTTAAACAGAAAGATCAAACTCATGTGGAGTATGTTAGAATACTTACAGATTTATGTGACAATTGGTTACGAGCTAAGAATGTTAATTCTTTCCCAAAATTAAGGGAGTTAATTATCTTGGAGAGTTTTACTTATAAAATGGACATGGATATTGCAACACACTTGGTGGAGAAGCAGGTAGATGCCCTAGATGAGGCTGCCTTAGTTGCTGATAATTACAGTATTATTCATAAGCATGGATGTAAGTCTCATTCATTTGCTAAGGGTAGGAGAGTGAACCAACCAGCTTTTGTGAACCCTTCTTCTGGTAAAGGTAAGCTGATGTTAGTTCCACGAAAGTAAGTGAGGACAGTGTTGCCAGAGGGTCAAGAAAAGGTGTCAGATTTTGCCAGTATTGCCAACAAACAGGGCACTGGGAGGATTGGTGCTGGAAGAAACGAGGGAAAAGTTTTAATGTGAAACTTATTACTTTGGTAAACTCTTGGGGAGCTTTTGACACCAATAGTGAGCAGCCTTCCACAGCTATTGTTAGCGGTAGTAATTCCACATCTATTGTTAGCGGTAGTAATTCCACATCTATTGTTAGCGGTAGTAATTCCACATCTATTGTTAGCGGTAGTAAGACACCACCCCAGCAGGTGCAAATTATTTATAAGGCCAGACTGGAGCTATAATGATGAGAATTTTGATACTACTGTATATGAATTTAAGTAATCCCACTTGTACAAGATCCTGATATTTTAAGGAGGCCTCGATAATTTTCTAACATTAGGAAGAAATACCAACATGTAGAAGTAAGTAAAACAATAGTAGGCTGCCACCACCCAGCGTATGCCGGGAAAGAACTTTTAGTCCCGTTACAGTAAGAGATAGGACACTGAGGCCTTGAGACTGTAATTAGGGTAGTGTGAGTAGATTAGAGTGCGTGAATCCTATAGATAGTAACATACCTTGCGGGCCACTCGATCTCACAATCAAACTTCCCAGAGGAGTTTAGATCAAACACATAAGTAAAATGATTAATCTATGATTTACTAACCTTAACATACAGTATATAAAAATTAACCTTCGATCAAAAGAAATAAAGTACACAGAATATTCTTCAGACTCTCATTCCTCTAGAAACTCTGTAATAATAGTAATCTCTTCTCCACAGAAAACGATAACGGGCAGACTAACATATCATGGTACAATTCTCTTAATTTGTGTGTTCACCACAGCTGATAAGATACTTGGGCTACTGCCACTCAATAAGATGTTGTACATCCTGCACACAGATGAATTTATGCCCGATCAATAGATACACATACATTAAATACCCATACAACTTCACCTCTTAACCTAATACAGTGTACAGAAAAAGAGAATACAGTAATCCCTCCATTATCCGACATGATAGAGCCAAAGGCATGTCCGGATATTGGTCTTATCCGGATATTGGTCTTGTCCGGATATTTGCCCTGAAGCTCCAGCACTGGTCATTCATGACCCTAACCTAACCTAACCTAAATCAGAAAACCACCTACCTACCTCCATACCGGACATGCATAGCACTTATTTAAGTCCCCTTTCACATAAATAATGCACACAAAGCATGAATTAACTGAATTTTAACCAAAAAATGATGATTTAGAGGTGAGTAAGGCATAGGTGCTCACAACTTGCCAGCAAGTGTAAGTATCAGACATGGAAATCACTATGAAAATCACCCTTTCTCACACCATATGCATTAAATAATGTACACAAAGCATGAATTCATTGAATTTTAACCCAAAAATGATGATTTTGAGCTAAGTAAAGCATAGATGTTCATGAGTTCGCAGCTTAGTGTAAATAAGTATCGGATGTGGCAATCACTATGAAAATCATCATTTCTCACATCTTATGCACTAAAATATGGGATACAAAGCATCAAATAAATAAACTGTTACCAGAAAAAGAGTTAGGTATGGCAAAGGTGTTCACTGTTCAC
>JAGKTI010042441.1:0-10108 GCA_018397915.1 Birgus latro
TGGTGAGTGATGTGTGGTGTGGTTTGGTGAGTGATGTGTGGTGTGGTTTGGTGAGTGATGTGGTGTGGTGTGGTGAGTGATGTGGTGTGGTGTAGTGAGTGATGCGATGCGGTGTGGTGTGTGATGTGATGTGATGTGATGAGTAATGTGATGTGGTGGGGTGAGTGATGGTGATGTAGTGTTAGATGTCAGTGATGTGGTGTGAGGTATGGTGTGAGCGGTGGGAGGTGTTGCTAAGAGAGAGAGAGAGAGAGAGAGAGAGAGAGAGAGAGAGAGAGAGAGAGTCGTAAATATAAACTCAGTAGGTTTCCAGACATTAAAATCCATATAAACTATCTACGATTTTTTTTCCAATTTCGTGAAGACTACAAATGCCAATTCCTTCAAACTCCCAGATTCATATTTTTATTTATTCTCTCTATGTATATTCGAGGACAGAAATTTGCCAAAAATATCAGCTCTTCTATTATAACTTTCCTCTGTTGGCTAATATTCCTAAGCTGAGAGAGACTTGACTTTTTCCCGTGCTCGTAGATGATTGATACAGGGAGGAAAGCGATGGACGTGCCCTATTTTTCATACTTCATTGTACCACCTCATGTGTGCATTCACCTACGTTCATACCACTGTCACACCACCTGCACATCCTGTTACACCACTCGCCTCATCACATCACACAGAGGAACAGCAGACGAACTTCTGACTCCGACTGCACGGCATTATTTTTAGCCACATACAACCCGACGCCGCCATCTTCTCAGTCGCTCCACGTACGGGGTAGAAAAATATCCATGTAATTTATGTGTACTTTTCCATTTTTCGTGGGGCTGCAAATATTTTCTTGCACGGGTCATAATTTTACGTCTTCACTCGATGTACAGGTAAATACTGGAATCCATTCACCGATCCCGTCTTTCTTCCGTCTCTGTGTTCACAATTAATGTAACGTTGTGGCCTGAGGTGGACACTCTCATTCATATGTGGGTGATACTATGTACCTTCGTCTACTGTGTCTTATTCAAGCATCTCAGGATCCAGCAATGGGAGAGGCGGTAGAGACTAAGGGAATTAAATATCTGACTTTACAATACAACCATTTTTATGCCCCAAACAACCCCAACCCCGCCATAATCCGACAGTCACTTCACGTATAGGGACTCGTAAAACTGCCATTCAATAACCGAGTCAATCAGGCGATGAAGTTATCAAAATGCCGGACCCGAGAAGACCCCGGACTCTTGCAGTATTCAATCTTATCTTAAATTCAATCACAAACCAATCTCGGGGATCGTGTAAGGTCTCGGGTTTAACGGTGAAGCTGAATGGCTGAGAAAAACATTGGGAATGGTTTCTGTGAGTGTTTAAAGAGGATTGGATCGCTCTATGGGGCCCTCTCGTCGCAGTGGGAATCTCTGTCTTTGGTGAATAAACGACCTAACCATCGAGGCCTTTCAAAATTTTACGGACAGCTCTCAACTGCTTCGAACAATGCTATTTAATGTATCAAGTTAATGTTTTGATTTGGTAGGCGTGCTTTAAAATTATCCATGGTCTTTTAATATACTAACATTATTTAACCATTTATTTATCATAGGCTGGAAGATAATTCGGCACGGGTTAAGGATCCGGTTATTCATGGCTGGACTGTCTGTGAATCCACGATGTCTTATTTAGCTTTGCCGCGAAAATCACGATTCCATGCTCCTCTCCCGTCAAATCTCTTTATCTCCCACTGAGCTCTCTCCAGGAGGCGCCACGACCGTGAAAAGGGAGAATACGGAGCTGCGTTTATGTTTCTTGTGGCCAAGATAACATATTCTAATTAGGTGTTGACTGAGAGAAGAGAGTGGAGAGTTCTAATTTTTCCCAGTGAAGTCTACGGTTACTCTAGAGTCCTGTGAAATATCTGACGGGTTCCTACCTTCCCTGAGAGTTGCACTGAGCTCCTCTCCCCTCGTTGGCACCATTATTTTTTCCGGAGTGACATCTGTAGGAGCGAGACCTCACCTGCTCTTTATAGGGAGGCCAGGCAAACTTTATAGTGGGATAAATTCATTGGTGGAGATGGGGCGAGAGGGGGAGGCGACGTTTACAGCCATGAAAGGACCCGCACAAGTACTCCGCAGAAGGGTCTACGATGGTCAGGGGAGAACGTGCCCTTACTTACTGCGGGAGCTGAACCCTGAAGAGGCGGGGGTGAGGGCCAATGCTGACCACCTGGAGGGATGGTTTGGGGAGAGGAAGATGAGGGAGGAAAAGGGGAGAGATGATGGTAAGAGGAATAGTTGGGGAGAGGAAGACCAGGGAGGGAGAAAGATGTTAGAATTATAAGGGAAGACGATGCCGATTAGAGGAGTTAATAGTTGTGATGAGAAGAATTGTGAGAAAGAAAACTAAGGAGGGATTGTTGTGAAAGAGGAGAATTTGTGAGAAGGATGGGAAAGATGGTTATGGGATGGGATGGTTGTAGGGAGGATGGTTATGGGATGGGTTGGTTGTAGGAAGGATGGTTATGGGATGGGATGGTTGTAGGAAGGATGGTTATGGGATGGGATGGTTGTAGGTTAGGGATGGTTGTAGAAGATAGGGTAATTGTGGGCGACGGGTGGCTATGGGAGAGGGGGTGGCTGTGGGTGAGGGGGTGGCTGTGGGAGAGGGGGTGGCTGTGGGAGAGGGGGTGGCTGTGGGAGAGGGAATAATTCAGCTCAGGGGGGGTTTTCAGACTGCGGGAGTTAAAAATTTTCCTCCATTAACCCCTTTTCAAAGATTTTGATTTTCTGTTTTATCACTGTCACCGCTGGATGTCCTAACTTGATAAGGATCCACGGGCTGAAGAGGTTAGTTTTTACTCTTTTTATCATTCCTAAAATAAAAACCAACAATTAAATGGAAATAAGGATGATACTATAAATGCTGGGAGGACATAATGTGATGAAATGAAAGCGTCTAATTAAGCAAATGTTAAATTCTGAAGATGTCTTGAATGAAAACGAAATTTCTCTCTCTCTCTCGTTACCACCACTACCATCATCAACCCACTTCTGTCTACCTAAGAGATGGGGTGAGGTAGGGTACTGGAACAGGGAAGAGAAAGCCGAAGAAATTGACGATAAAAGGAAAAGAACTATCAAACAGCGGGCTCTGTATACGAAAACACGATCCATACTTTCGAAATCTTGGCTCTCCTTCGCAAGCAACAATATTTCGCCAATAAACGTCGAGAGCATGGCGCCAGAATAGACAGGCAAGACAGTTTGATGAGGACAGACTGTTTTATAGCGTTTCTGAAAGCAGTTAGTTGGAGCAGAGTAAACATGATATCAGAAGTGAGGCAAATAAAAGATAAACTCCCATTCAGTTGTTGATAATACGAACAGAAACTTATGTACACACAGATGCACGCGCCGCTTCACAATACAGCCTCCTTGGACTCCCCTACCCCTTCCCCTTCCTTCCCCCTCTTCCCTCTTCGTCCTTCTTCCCTTCTCTCCGCTCCTTCTCCTCCCTCTATCTCATCTCCTTTTTCTCCCTCTATCTCACTTTCTTCTCTCCCCTCTTACCGTCTCCTCTTCCATCCCTTCCCTCACTTTGTCCCCCTCTCCCTCAGTCTCCCTCACCCCATTTCAACGCTGTCTCCCTTTCCCTCTCTTTCTTCCCCTCTCCCACCTAGCCCCTCTCTCCCTCTCCCTCTCTCTGAACGTCGTCGGGTACACACACACACTTCACACAACATCTCAGCTTTCGGAGTAGATAAGTAGTGATAAGTGATGTTGCCTAAGTAGAAAGACGTGGTTACGGAAATCGCATGTCTTAATCTCTGACTCAGGGTTGATCAGAAGTGTGTGTGTGTGTGTGTGTGTGTGTGTGTGTGTGTGTGTGTGTGTGTGGAGAGAGAGAGAGAGAGAGAGAGTGGGTATAGAACCGTGGGTGAGGATGGGAGTGAGAGGGAACAGTTGCTGGGAGTGCGAGTGGCAGTGGAACAAATTATCTGATATCAACAATGTGTGTGAAATTAACGTTAAAGGCTTGGTAAATAAATGAGAAGGGGTGCAGTGATTCCAGTGAGAGGGGAAGAATGAGTATGAGGTGAAAAAAATGAATATAAATGTCTAAAAATGAATCCTTGAATATGTGATAGGGAATATGAATGATATTGATAATCAGGCTGTATCGAAAAGCTTTAATATTGACAGAATTTGAGACTGAGATGCGGCAGTTTGCGAAAAAGAGAGATGGCTGCATGAGACAAGAAGGTGAGAGATAGTTGCATGAGACAGGGAGATGAGAGGTAGCTGCATGAGACAGTTGAGAGATGGGTGCTTGAGACAGGAAGAGATAGTTGCATGAGACAGGAAGATGACAGTTGCATGAGACAGGGAGATGAAATATAGTTACATGAGGTAGGCAGACGAGAGTTACATAAACACAGGTGGAGCGCTATATAAGAACATTGAAATAAAACGCAGATACTGTACTTGGAGAGGTGTTGAATGTTTGACGGAGTACTGTATGCGATAGAAGGACTGAGCGATGAGTAAACTGTGCTGGAGGGTGTGCAGGAGTGTGTAAATTGGAGAGGGTGCGCGAGGAGGAGGCCGGGGAAGTGTGTGATGGAGGGTGAAAGCGTGGAGTGTGCGAGTACAATGAAAAGTGTGAGGGAGGAGGATGAGTGGATACGCCCAACAAAGTGTGGGAAAAAGGGTGCTTAGCTGACAAAAGGAGTGGAGATGATTAGATGAGTTGAAACATGTGAGTAAGAAGGAACTGTGGATAAAGGATACGGTTAATAAAAAATGAAAGAATGGGTAAGAAAGGAAATCATGAAAAAGGAAGCATTTAAAAGAATAAGAGAATTAGAATGAGTAAGAAAGGAAATGTGAGAAAATGGTAGTTAGTAGATTCCGAGAGTAGAGGTAGGAGTGAGAAAGAGGCACGGAGGCAGAAATGAGGTAGACGAAGTGGTGAAGAAGGAAAAGAAGAAGTGAGATAAGGACAGTGAGGCAGTCCAGGCAGAAAGCAGGGAGAGAGGCAAGAGGCAGGGGTCGGAGGGGGGGGGGGAGAAGTGAAGTAGTCTGAGGCAGGAATGAAGGAGACACAGACAGGCATAAAAGGCAGCAAAACAGACTCAGAAGCAAAGAAGTAAGAGAGCGAAGTTGAAGAAGGAATGAGGTAGGCTGAAGCAGGAATGAGATAGACAGAGGCAGGAATGGGGTAGGTTGAGGCCGGAATAAGGTAGGCAGAGGCAGGAATGAGGTATGGAGGGGCAGGAATGAGGAAGGCAGAGGCAGTCATGAGGTAGACAGGCAGGAATGAGGCAGAAAGAGGTAGGTAAGCAGGGAGGCAGGGTGGCAGGGGGTACTATACTATACTGTACGAGAAACAACCAAGCCACAACTCCCAAGAGAGAACCCAGCCCTCCACTGATTGGTTCCTCCGGGATGCTTCAGACTCGGGCCCCTCAGCACCCGCTCCCTGGCCCCCTGGCGGTGTAAATACAGAGCAGTTTAGACTATTGCAGCACTTTGTTACTGTGAAGAATGACTGCCTCCCTTGGGACTCAGAGCTTCGTATACTCGTCAGCTAGGAAGGCTCTCCACGATCTCATCCTCTCCAGTTTACTTCTCTATATGAGACATGAGTATTTTCTTTAGCTAAGGTGCATTCCAAACATATCCTTCTTTCTGTTTTATTTCTGCATACTGTACGCTAATATTTTCGTCAGCTAAGCTGTCTTCCAAGCATCTTTTCCTACAGTCAATCTCTATATATGGCACTTTTTTTTTTGGGGGGGGGGGGCTAAGAACAACAGATTCCTCAGCATCTCTTCCTTATCACCGATTCTATATATCGCACGTTAAAATTCACTCATGTTTTTACCAGATAAGTCGAGAGTAAAAACACCTTAAGAATATATTACGGTAAAACAGGCAGAATGAATCACCAAGAGATGCTACAAACCTGCTAATCCCACGAGAATACAGGCCAGAGATCTTGAAGTGGGTAATTGGGGTGGGGAGAGGCGGCCTTTGAAAAGTGTGGATGGGGTAGAATCCCGGCCCAGTTTCTCATTTCGGCCTCAAACAGTGATAAAAGGGAGGGCCGTGTTTACAGAGAAGCGCCCGCCTCGAGATTTGAGTTGCAGCCCCTTGAGGTGGATGCATGTTCAGTGCTGGGTGATCTGTTTGATTGTGCAGGGGTGAGGGTGAGGGGTGTGTGAAGTGAAAGAAGGGGAGAGAAGAGGGAGGAGGAGGAGAGGGAGGTGAGGAGAGGAGGGAGTGGGGGGAGAGCAGGGGCATGGGGAGGGGAGGGAGATGAGAAACGGAGAGATGGGACAGTTAAGGAGCGAGAAGAAGGGGTGAAAGAGGGGGGGAGAGGAGGTGGGGGGGAAGGTTAGGCGAGAAAGGAGGGAGAGCTGGGAGAGGAACACAGGAGGGGAATGGTGAGGGAAGAGTGAGATGAGAAACGGATAGATGGGACAGAGAAGGAGAAGAAGGGGTGAGGGGGTGTGAAAGGAAGGGGAGTGGTGAGTGGAAAGAGAGGAGAGAGGGAAGGAATGGGGGAAGCGCGTGAAGTGAAAGGAAGAGAAGGTAGAAGGATGGGAAGGGAAGAGGTGTAAGGAGAGCATGGAGGGGCAGGAAAGGAAGGGAAGGACTGGGAAAAGGTGGGAAGCGACAGGCATGGGTAGGAAGAGAATGGGAGGAGGGGAAGGGAGAGGAAGGGAGGGGAAGGGGAGAGAGTACGAGAGAGATGGAATGGAATGAAAATGGTGGAAGTGATGGAGAAGGATGGGAGAAAGGGAGAGATAAGAGGTGGATGAAAAGGGTGGAAGAGGTGTGAAAATGTGGAAGATAATAGATGGGAAGGGAGATGGAAGAGAAGATGGAAGAAAAAAGGGAGAAAGGAGACGGAAAAGGGGAGAGAGACATGGAGAGGAGAAAGGTGAAAAGGTTATGAGTAGGTGGAAGGAATATGTTTTTGAAAGAGAAAGGGAAGATGGAATGGGTGATCATGGAATGGAGGGCTAGGGAATAGAGGGAAGAGGCTGGAAGGGATGAGAAAGGTGGAAGGGTTAGGATAAGATGGAGGAAATGGGAGAAGGGACAAGAAAAGGGAAGGGACGGGAGGAGAAGTAACAAAAAAGGAAAGAGGTTGAGTGAGAAACGTGAAAGGGTTGTGGAAAACTGGAAGCAATGAAAAAGAAGTGAAATGAAAGGTGAAAAGGAAGTAATTAGAGGAAGGAGAGAGATAAAAGAAAGGAGACAGAGGAAGTTAAGGTAAGCAAGTCAACAGGAATGAAAGATGAAGGAGCGAAAGGGAGAGAGAAGGGGAGGAGAGGAAGGAGGAGGGAAGGTAGGGAAAAATCAAATTGAAGGGGGAGGGGGAAGCGGAGAAGGAAAGAAAAAAGAATAGACGAGAGAGTATAAGAAAGAGGCAAGGCAATGAGAGGGAAGAGGGAAAGAGAATGAATGAGGAGAGGAAGGAAGGGAGAGAAGAAGGGAAGGGAGGAAGGGAGAGAAGAAGGGAAGGGAAGAAGGGGAAAAAAGGAGTATGGTCGAGTATGAAGGTAAAGAAAAGGAGAGAGAGGGAAAAGGGGAAAACAGAGGATAGGGAATGAGCAATGACGGAATGGGGGATGAAGGAAGGAAGCATGGAAGGAAGGAAACATGGAAGGAAGGAAGTATGGAAGGAAGGAAGTATGGATGGAAGGAAGTATGGATGGAAGGAAGTATGGACGGAAGGAAAGAAAGGAGGGATGGACTGCAGAGGTGAAGAAGAGGGATTGAGTGAAAGGGTTATTTAAGGGACGTAAAAGGGGATGAAGAGAAGGTGTGTTGTGATGCTGTGTTAACCCCTTCACCCCGAGGATTCCATTTTAATTTTATTCTGCCCACTGCCACACGATTTTATTCCGATTAACAAGCCAACCTAGTAAAGAAGGTTTAGGAAGGTCGTATCTAAGCCCTCCAGTTCTAAAAGTTACCCCTAAGCTGAATAAAATCGTCTGGAGCTAGCACGAACAAAGTGAAAAATACGTCAGGTGTGTGTGTGTGTGTGTGTGTGTGTGTGTGTGTGTGAACGGAATACAGTACTGAACAGCTTTGTATCGTATGCTGTAGTAAATGAACAAGGAGGGTTATAGCTTGTTACATCCTCGTCAGCATTATCAGCAGTGGTCTCGTCAGCAGTAATAATGGGTCAGCTATTTTCGTTAGCATTGCGACGTCAGCAGAGCCTTCGTCGGCGTCATCTTAGTCAGCAGTGTCTGGTCCAAAGCAATATACGAATATGTTACATTGGACAGCACCAGCACCTTCAGAAGCTTAATCCGTGTCAGCATTGTTCTTGTCAGCAGCGAGGAGAGCGTTATTTATTTTACTCAGCAGCGCCAATACCTTCTGTGTCAGCACTATCAGCAATATCCTTATCAGCAGCACCAGTCAGCAGCAGTGTAATCGTCAGCTGTTCTCATCTAAGTATTCCCAAGCACTGAAGTAATCGCCGGCCATTTTGTCACTTCAGTTCGTCAGCAGCACCTTCCTCCATTAACAGCAGTGTAATCGTCAGCTCTTTTCGTCATAACAGCTCTCCTCAGCCGTAAAATAATCGTCTTTGTCGTCATCAGCCACTTCTTCAGTCAGCAACAATGAAATCAGCTGTTTTCGTCATACTTCTCAGCAGTAAGATAATCGTCACTCAATATCGTCAGCTCTTTTTCGTCAGTCTGGTTCTTTTCAGCTGTATTGTAATCGTCAGCCATTTTCTCAGGAGCCCCTTCGTCAGCATCGCAGGCCCTAGGTCATTATCAGCCTTATTCCTGCCATCCCTCTCGCTGCCACACGCCCTAACGAACCGGACCTCTCCCATCCCTACCCGACTCTTCCACTCTCCACCCCACCCAACCTCTCCCTCCTCCACCCTATCCCAGCTTATTCTTTCCTTTCCCAATTCTCAGCACCCCAGTTATCCGTTCCTATCCTGTCCTGCCCCTTCTTGTCTCATCCTACTCCTCAATCCATCACACCCTATCCCACCCCATTCCACCTTGTCCCACACCACTCCACCCCCTCCCACCCCATCCCACCATACCACACCCCACCCCCCCCCTAATTCACCCATACCCCCCCACCTTATACCACATCTCTCAAGCACCATCTCATCCCACATCACTGTACACCATCCCACCTTTTCCTGTTCCACCTCAGTTTAATTTACATCACTGTACCTCATCCCTAACTCACCTCTCCCTACTATGTTCCACTCCATCCCTACCTACCCATGCTCCACCATAAACTGTTCCACGGTATCTCACTCCACACAAACCACTGTGCCATACTATTAACACTGCTATACCCTGCCAGTGCCCCTTCCAACCCCTCTGTACACTACCGTACCACACCTTACGCCATCCCACATTACCCCTCCTTACTCTGTTATGCACCAATATACCTCTCCTCCCCCCCCCCACGCCACACTTTTCAACCCCAGTCCATTCCAAAGCACCCCACACTAGCCCATCCCTCGTCCACTTTACTGTACGCCACTATACTTCTCCCCACTTCATCCTACTACTCCCCTCCCCTCCCTCTCCAGCACTACCCTACCTCACCCTTCAACACCCCATCCCTCACCACCCCACCTCCATCCTACCACACTCTATCCCACTCCAAGCCACCCCATTCTGCCTTACCATTTTGCCCACTCCATTATACCCCACCATACCTCTCCGATCCTAACCCACCCCGCTTCATTTCCCATCCTCACTCACCCCTCACTATCCCAACCCATCCTACCACCCAACCATCTCTCTCTCACTCGATCCTACCCTACCCACCCCTCACTATCCCAACCCATCCCACCACCCCAAACACCTCTCCCCCACCCGATCCTACCCTACCCACCTCACCGCCAGTGGGTCAGACGCACCTTCATAAATATTTTGATTGGTCTGCTGGGCTTCCATCACGAGAGGCGTAGGTCACTGGTCGCATTCCCCGCCGGACCTTTGGAGCCCCAGGTCATACTTGGAGATGGGGGGGGGAGGTCACACTTTAAGGATCATACCTTGGAGGTTGGAGGGGTCGTACATAGCAAGGGAAGGTCATGGGTT